>VWZY01001035.1:17144-131834 GCA_013399075.1 Chloroceryle aenea | reverse complement strand
AAGTTGTGAGACAATCTCCTTTGTTCAGAGCTCTCCTCCTTCAAAGAAGGAACCAAACACTGCACGTGATCGCCACAACTCCCAGAAATTCTGTACTGGAATTCTTCTTCACGAGATTTCCAACCCCTGTCTGACCTGGAATCTTCCTGATGCTCCAACAGGGGTCTTTTGATTTTATAAGCAATAATAAGGTTGTTAATTTTGCTACTGAAAAATGAACCATTTGTTTAGGCAAGTTATTCATTTCCTATTCTAGAAACACTCTTGCACCACTCCACTGGATTCTTGCCAGCTGACCAAGAGCAGGGCAGCACGTTGGCTCAGGCCTTATGAAGTAGAGGAGAGCAGACACTTTGCAGGTTTCAGTTCTGCACCTCCGTGCTGATGTGACCATCAGTTTCACAACAGCATGGTACTGCTGACTGGCATTTAGCTTGTGATCCATCTCCAGCCCCGAGTTCTTGGGAACTGGTTTCAAATTTCTGACAGTAATTGGGTCTGTTTAATGAAATCTGTATAGTGACTCAGCCTAAGAGGAGAAATTAGCTAAATGCATGTGGAAAGATTCTGTGGACCAGCTTTATGAAGTGACAGATTTCCCATTTGTGCAGAAGGTCACTGGGGCTGGGGGCACAGGACACTCTGACATTTCCCCAGTGCATCAGACAGGCTAATATTGGCTATTAGATGGAAGAGACACGCAGTAGGTCTTGCCAAGGTACCTTGGATGAAATTCCACACACCAAGACATGTTCACACCATCATTGCCAGGACAGAGCAGCTCATCTAGCAACTCTCAAAGCTTCCCAGACACAGACAGCTCTCAGTATCCATATGGACTAACACTACCGACCTACCACATGTATAAACCATCCTTTCACCCCAGGTCACTTTCTTTAGAGACTAGAAAGTCTCATCTCTGTTAGCATAGCCATTTGGGGTGAGAACAAAGGTCTGTCTATTCTGCTGTCTGCCTCCAACAGCACACCTAACTCCATGCTCAAGGAAAAAGAACAAGGTAAACACAAAGTTTCTGCCCCAAGTGCTCCCTAGCCTGTGATCAGTTAGGCTGACAGCACTAAGCTGCAAGTTAGTAGAAACTACGAAAAGAACAGAATTAGTAGAACACTAGTCATAAGAAAAAGAACCCCACACTAATTCTGTAAACTTGTGTGCAGGAATCAGTGCTGTCCCGTGCTACTAGGACTCCAGAGAGTTCATCATCTCCTCCAGCACAGCCCCATTATGCCCCAAGCCATCCCCTGACCCAACAGTTCCCTGGCAGACTTTCCGTTCACAGCGTCTTTGACCCAGTAACAGGCATTTTAGTCACAGTGCTTTTTGCCAGTTGTCCCTCCCACTCCTTCAGGCAGCCTTAGCACGTTTGTCCATCCTATGTTGTACATAGCATATAATGTACTCACCAGACTTCATAATCTTTTCTGCTTTCTTCATCTGGACACCACTTAAGCTTTTTGAAGGATAACTTTTTGCTCCCCAAACCACACCCTGATAAACCTGGCTTCTTTTCAGTCTTCCTTAAGTTTTTCTTGATACACAAGTTATTTTATCTGCACTTCCCATATGATTTACAAAGCAGTACCATCTATACTCCCTGAAAAGGGTTAGGTCCTCTATCTGTCTTAATTTCAACAGGCTTCCTGATCTGTGTCTAATTTTCCTTTTTGAAGCTGAGCACAGCAATGGTAGAGAACTCTGACTTGCTTTACTCCTGTGAGGAGGATGAGTTTAAGCACATTTAAGATCTCCATTTCAGAGGAGCTTTTCAGCTGTTACTCTTTACATCATATCCTGTAAACCACTCAGGATTAAAGTCAACCATTGCCCTCATGCTCTCCTGAAGCAGCTGCTCCACAAAACAACCACCCAGACATCTGAAAATGTGTCCTGTCAAGTCTACATGCAATTTTTGCCTCTTCTAGACTGAATAACTGAAGTCATCCATACCTACTTACTTCCTCTACTCTGCCTGTTGTGTTGCTATCATGGTCAACTAAGCAAATCACATGTATTCTTCCTACTTAAGTTTGGGGCTTTCACCCATGTGCTGATCAATGTTCATTAATGAGGTTACTTTGTCAAGCAGTTCAGCTCCAAAGTGTCTTTAATGTGCAGAACTACTAGCTATCAGCACGGCTCACCACATCCTTCCTGAATACACAATATCATGGGAATGTCCTGCTGATCACAATCTCCCCAAGTCTGCCATCTGCACCGTGAGGATCTCCGTGAACAACTCGACACAACAGTTCCCCCGTGTCATCTCTTAGCCATCAAGCACTCCACACAGAAGTATCTTGTGTTTAAACAATCTCTCAAATCTGTCTGTTCCTTGTTTCCTCTTCAACTAGGCTTGACCTTAACACCAGCGGAAGGGCTGTGAAGCAGCAGCACTCAAGGCACGATAGGGCAGGGTGGCTGTTGGCAGGGGATTATCGCTAGAGTAGGCCCTTTACTTGAATTAATTGTCCTCTGAGAGTGAGGAACTTGATTTTGTTGCTTCCAAAAGGCACACTGCACAGTCCATCTATTTACTCAGGCATTTCCTGAGCAAGTGCTCTCTACTGTGGAAAGGCCTCTTGTTTTCCTTTTTGTCTGGGCAGGGTTATTTTTAAGTAGTCTTGTCTCCCATCTCCCTCCACCCCCAAGGATATCAGCTGGTTGGCACCAGCTTCAGCACATCCTAGAGAAAGAAAGGTTTTGCAGCGAGGAAAGCTTGGACCTTGGCAATTGAGGAAAAATATATTCTTGCAAAGGTCACAACTCTTAGAATAATATCTCCTTGCCTCTAAAGTAGAACAGGATATCTTAAATTAAATCAGCTAGGAAGTTAGGACCTTTTAAGCATCATAGTACATTGCATAGCCTTAACTCTCCACCTGTATTTTACAATGGTGTAGCTCACTAAGAACTTTGATAGTAAATTAGCAGAAAACTGTAGCAGCACAGTGACAATTTTGACCAAGAAGAAATTTGACTTTAGTTACTCAAGTGTAAGTTCAACTAAAAGTTCTGATTGCTATTAAAAGTGTCAAACCAGTTTTTAAGCATACTCTGTACTTTCCAGACTGTTCCTAGTGAAGATAGTAAAGGGAGGGAACTCGCCTAACAGTCAAAGTTCTGATATTTTTTGTACGTGTCCCCCTTGGCCTATTTAGTAACATCAGTGTTAGGCCAGATTTCAGCCTGATTTCTAGAGCTCTTCAGGGTGCCTGCTCCTTATTCCTGATGCAATATTTATCCTTGATACAATGCACACCATTTCAGCACTGGTGAGCTTGTCCGATTCCTGTTGCACGTGGTGATTCCAGGATTGAAGCAAACACACAGTTTCTACTCTCTGGCTTGTAATGTCAAATGAACAACTATAAAAGCTTCCCAAATATGAAGTCTGTCTTTCAGAGGGAGAGGTTTTGCAGCCTCGGTGACACAATGGAGCTTTTAGGAAGCAAGATTCAAATGAATAGCTCCTTACATTTTGTCTCTTTGCTAGAAATCTACGAGAGCAGCAAGCAGGGCTAGTAGAGAGATGGTCCCCGGGGGAGAGGGAAGCCTCCTCACCATTGAGTCCTTGAACAGATGCTAGAAAGTGGACAAAAAAGAGCCCTTCACCCCTGCCTTGGCGTGGGCAGAGCTGCAGTAAGCGCTGCAAGCCGCTGTAGCCTGGAAGCAGGAGCTGTTCCCCCCCCCTTCTCTCTAAAAAGTTTTCAGGAAGTCTGGGGGAGGGGCAATCCTGTTTCTTTTTTGTTATAATGGGCCCCTCAGTGGAGATGCAAGGGGAGAAGAGCTCCGAGTGCCTGTGGTGCGGCCGCTTCGCGGGGATTCCCAGGGCAGCCTCCCCGGGCTGCTGAAAAGCGGCGGACCCCTGCGGTGGGGGGCAAGGGGAAGGGGCTGCTCCAGGATGGAGCTGATGGTGTTGCTCAATGCGCTGGTTACTCGCCTGCTCTTTGTGTTGCACTCTCTCATCGGGGTCTGGAGAGTGACTGCAGTGAAGAAAGAACCCAAGTACTGGTTGCTGGCACTGCTCAATCTTCTCCTGTGCCTGGAGACAGGGCTCACCCTCAAGTTTAAGCAAGGCAGAGGCTACAAATGGTGAGCATATCCCGCCGGCTCCGGCCGAGCCCCTCCGGCTGCTTTGCATGTACTTTGCTGCAGATGCGAGGCTGCTGCTCTGGCTTTGGTCCTGCCGAGCCTGCAGGGACCGCGTCTTCTCCCCTGCTGCACCTGGGGGCGGGGGGCTGGGGGGCAATCTGGAAAAGCCATTGCCAAGTCCCGAGGGCTTTCAGGAGAGGCAGGTTTGCAGCAGACTGTTGGGGAGCCCCTGTACAGTTCTGTGTGTGGATGGCCGTGCTAGCAGCTGAAAAACGTGAGAAGAGCAGCTGCAGGCAAGAGGAGCCTGTTCTAGAGCTGCTGACCCGGTGGGCTGCGGGAGCTGGGGACACCTCTTAAGCAGCAAGATGTTGGGGACTCCACGTCTGCAGTGCAGACGAGTGCTGGGGAGCCCACAGAAGCTGTTCCATGCAGATGCTCTGCACCTCTTCCCCCTCCTGCCGTGCCCTGGTTTGCATCCCCTTCCCTGGGACTGCCTTCCCTCTCCCTGCTCCTTGCAGCAGTGCTAAAGCCACGCTGGTGCATGAATCAAAACTCAGTGACAAATAAAAGATGAGCAGCGACCACTCTTGAAATACAGCAAGAGTGGCTTCAGTATTTGTGTTCGAGAGGCTATTCCAGAGGGCAGCTTTTCATGCATGAAAGGCTGCCTGACAAATGAACAGAAAAGTTAGTCATAGCAGAGCTGGCCCAAGCACATGGGTTTTTACATGCATCTGAAGAATTACTGCCCTCATCTACAGCTCATCATTGCGCAGTCAGCCAAAACAAATGCTCTGTAAAAAGGAAGTGGTCATGTAACTAATTGTCAAGATTTCACTAGAACCTTTTATTTTTAAAAACTCAAAACTTCAGACAGGCCCTAAGACAAATCCAGGAGGGGAAAAAAAAAAAACACACAACAACAAACCCTGGACTGTTTCAGCAATTTAAAATTCCTGCCTGGTGCAACCTGTGAAACTCATTATAGCAGCAGCAGTGTTGTGTGACAATTTGCACAAGTGTTCCATGCTCTACACTCGAATGTAATAAAAGCAGTGATAAAAGTCTGCAAGACAGGACAATTTAACAGCAGAGTTCCCAATGCACAGTTACGAGATACGGGCAAAGTGAGCAGACCCAATTCACTGGGGAGAGAAGGCAGCAGCAGAGTCTTCCTGAAGGAACAACTTGCTATGGCAGCTTCTGGAAAATCCAGAGAAAAACAGACGTAGAGAGCAGATCCATTTTAGATGCATACATGTACTAGAAAGACTGGACTAACCTTTGCCAGAAGGAAATTTTGAGAATTACTGTGGTCCAGCCCTTTAAGTAGCCCAGTAAAGAATGTTTATAGGTGAGGACTGTAGACAAGTGGCCAGCCTCTATTTCCATCAGGAAAACTTGCTGCTCCAGTGGAAAGTGCTCACATTCAGAACAGGCAGTACCATCTGCATTTAGAGAAGCACCTCCACAGACAGTCACTGATCCAAGGAACAGGCAGGCTACGCCACGGGTCCCTCCTGCCTCCAAGAGCCTCATAGTCTTTCCACTCATTATTGACAGAAGCCTGTTATTTATTACACTGCTATGAAAAAATTTTACTACTCATGTGTTATTTAAGTATATTGTGGGCCTCGCCACGTAGTATTTCCTCCAGATTGCTCCTCCTGAAGGAAAGGCAGGGTTAAAGCCCCTAAAGTCTCTTGGCCTGATGTGGTATCATTAGCTCAGTATTGCTAACCTGCCAGCTGGAGGGATTTTTCGTGTGCTCAGGTCCTACAGGAAATACCATAAAATATGTTAGCTCTCCTGTTCAAGTGAGAGGTGTGTTCTCTCCCAAAACAACCAGGCTGAAACCCCACAGAATTGAGGGTTTTTTGAATTATTTTTCTTTAAAGCAAGCAACAAAAAAGACCCACTGCCAAAGCAAAAAATACCCCCTCAGACCCCCCCCAAAAAACCAAAACCCAGAAAAACCCACCACCCAAACCCCCTCAAACCACGACTATATGTAGAGGGGATTGTTTGAAACGTTTCATAGCAGCTCAGCAACTCAATCATTCCTGAGCAGCACAAGTTTTTATTTTCCTCAATACTTAATCTCCACTGGAAAAGTCACGATTGCAAAAATAAAGGTACCTTCAGGATAGGAACAAGCAATAACTGTAACAACATTTGACCAAAATGTTGCTTCAGTTACATACTCATAAGCAATTTAAATTCACTGCAGAGTGTGCCGGCGACAGCATAGAAGGAATCAAGCAAGTATCCTGCCCTGGGCAGTACATGCATGTGATGCAGAGGCTGCTGTGCATCTCAGCAGCACTGTAGTGATGCCCACTCCATACTACGGCAGGGCTAGACAGAGCATTCGTGGCTCAGACATCATTCCTACTCCAAAAGGATGGGAATTGTCAAAATACATGCCCCAAACAAAACTGTCACGTGTTTAGTAAGAACAAATCAGGAGCCTGTACAGGAATTGGTGCTTTCAGGAGTGATGAAACCTCTCTAGTACTTCTGAATCAACTCAGCCCAGAAAGCTAGTGTAATAAAACTCTGCCACTGTAAGATATAGAAGGCTGACAGAAAGAGAAGAATTTGAGGTAGAAACCCTAAAGAATTACACAACTGCCAGCACAATCAGGGAAACAAGGCCAAGACCCATTTTCATAAACTATTTTAGCCAGTACTGAAAGAGCAGCTACTGAAGAACTCTTGTTTTGGGCAGACTGCTGCCATTGCTAGCTTTCCTGTGCCAGTGCACAGGATTCTGATCAACAGCCTTTATCCCAGCATCATCCAGTGAAACGACTCAATGGATTAATTCACCCTTCACGAAATCAGAAAGAGCATGTTAGCTAGAGGCTTTTTGTTTTAAGTACAGAGAATGCTGTGATGGAAATAAAACCAGCAAAGTGCATTTGCCTACTTCTTAAAAAGAGATTATATATAAACTTCCATCTATGATCTTAGATGGATGCACAAATAAACCCATGATTCATAATACTGACAGCATGAGGAATCCAGCAAGAATAGCAACTCTTATTTGCAGTTACCCTATTTCTTAATGTCCCATATGGTAGGAGGCAGAAGATACTTTTCACTGTAGATAATGATAGGATATATGGTATTTACAATGTGATATAATACCAAGCTATCTTTTCCTTCACAGGTTTTCACCAGCAATATTTTTATATCTGATTTGCACAGTACCATCACTATGGCTACTAGAAATTCATCATGGGACTCAGGTATTTATGATGAGACAAGATGGACTAACTTGCAATGGACGCATTATTCGATGGGTTGGATTTAGGCACGTAGACAGAGATCTGACAGGTCTTGTTCCAGTGTTCTGTTATATACTGGTGGGTCTCCCAGTCCAGCTACAGCTGTATTATGACTACTGTCACACACTAATGAGCCTCATTCCTACCTGAGAGAAAAATGAGACTATTTGTCTGTGGAACTGAGGACTAGATGCTTGAAAAACAACCTTTCACCCCCAGGTTACCAGCTTGAATCTTGCTCAGGATAGTGAGAGAATTGCATTGCTTTAGAGACCTTTGTAAAACAAAGTACGAGTCTTGCAGCACTTACAGGCAGATAGCAGAACTCCAAGCAAGCCAAAGCTGAGACAGGTATCAGTGAAAGGGGTCTTAAACTCCTGTTTGCTGCAAGCTGGAAGAACACTCACAGATCGATAGCTGGCATGGTAATCTGTCAGTGTTTATATCCTCCCTTTGTTCCTGCTGCATAGTAATCTGGAGGGGGTTATCTGGATTACAGCTCAGGACTAAAACACATGGTAAAAATTTTAAAGGCAATTGTTATTTTGGCAGATGGGGCTGGTCAGGGCCAGGACAGAGCCACTTAACCCAGAATCTCACGTTGAGTGAGCCACCTCCTCATGAGGCTGCTTTCAAGTCCCCTTAGCACTTCCATGTAGTGAAAAGGGGAATTTGTCTGTCCCAGCATTCACACCTGGGCAGCACCTTAAATCCACAGCAGAAAAGGGCCTGTTAGGATCAAGAGCAAAGAGTAACAGAAGAAAATACATAAATTAGACTAAGAAGACATAGTGCCTCATTTTCTCCTCTGAAACATTGTTAGAGCCCACAGAAGCATAATCAAATATTCAAAATTGTATTTACACTGAAAATGCCTGAGGCTTTTTCTAAATACAGCAGCAGGAATTTATTGTCTTCTTGTTTTGCCAAATCTCCTTAAACAGTCACAGACAGGTAATGTGGATATTGAGAACATTTGTCATAGTTAAATCTGGTCCAAGAAACAGGCTAATTCTGTAGTCAAGGGCAGCACTTTATTTCCCAAAATTATGTTAGAACATGGCATACTTTGTTCTTATTGATATACTGCTACTGTGAATTAAAGAGAGAGTATATCAAGTTAACAGCTTAGTTTATACCTGGAGAGATAGGATAGAGTGTTCTGGAAACACACAATCTAATAGATTCAAAACCAATACCTCCAGAAGGGGAGCAGCCTCACCAACAATTAATCTCAAACACAGGGCCCAGACTAACACCACTCCTTGGACTGAAGTATTGCTGGGATTTGCCTTGTTAAACTACAAAGAGAACTGGTAATTACACAGTTGCTAGATCCACACAGTTAATACACACACCACGAAACCAATTTCTGGTCATTAAGGCAGCGGAACTTTCGTCTCCCGTTAAATCTTTAACAGGAAACATCAGCTGCTTGGGTTGGTGCTGTTACTTAAGGCACGTGCTAATCTTCCCAAAGACAGAGGCAATTCTGCCTCTCCAGGTACTGCAGAACTGGAGAGAAGCAATACCATTCAGATCTCAACAGTGAAATACTGACTGTGTAGAAACTACTGCTTAGCCCTAAAGTATTTGGGTGTGAAATATGCATTTGGGGAGACGATGAAGTAAATTGAACTGGACTGAGTTAAAAAAATAGCTGTCTGCAAAATCGAGTGGCAAGAAAATTAAAACCCTTTAATCTATTAAAAATCCTAAACATTCTTTCTTAATATTGCATAAGAGCTCAGATAAACAAATAATAGCCTCTATTACCTTTTCAAATGCTTGGTGCATCACTGCGCAGAAAGCAGTAACAGGCAATCTTTTCTATGTTCTACATTTCAGCTTCCCTGTACGAGCAAAATGAAGCAGTCACAGTAGCTTTGAATTTGTGACATCATGCTGTTGCCATAGTGATGGCCACACCGTTTCCAGCAAACAGCAGAGAGTGAGCAGGGTACCTGTTGCTTGGCAGAGGGCCCGCTCCAGCAAAGCGCTGGCCTCTTCCACCCCATACTCAGGCTGGCAGCCTCCATGCACACTCAGAGGATTGAGGGTACTCTGCCTGGTATCCAAGTGTCAGTCTTACCATCTCAGTGCTGGGTCCATTGGGAAAAGTTGTAGCTAGCCTTGTTTTTACTGGGGAATAATGGATTGTGCATAACGTGCAAATAGAAATGTGCTGAATTAGTTGAGTATTTCAGGGGTTCTCCAGGTACTGACAGCAAGCTCTCTACAGTTCAAGTTCCTGCTTGCATGCAGCTGAGGAGAGAGATGGACCCAGCCCCTCAATCAGAGTTTGTGGAGCCTTGCACTGAAATAGTAACCCCTCACTCAGCTGGGAGTAGTTGCTAAAAGGACATGTAAGGAGCCTACAAGGGACACTGATAAAGTTAATCTGTTTTCTTAAAGTATTCTCTGCATCTTTGTGCCACTAGGGAAGTCCTCTTGCAAACCAGCTGGAAGCCATGGAGTGCTTTCCCTCACCTCCCTCCAGCAGACCAGACACTCTGGTACCAGGAGAGCTACGTGCTCTTAGGTGTTTGGGATGGGGAGAGCCATGGCATCGGCCGAGGACTGAGCTCAAATGCAAACTCACAACAAACCAAAGGCTGCAAGGGTGGATTAGATTTCCTCCCCTTGCACAAATTAATAATCCCTTTGCCCTACCCAGGCTACTTCTGACAAGGTAGATACTCCCTTTTTGGTACTCTGAGATGGTTACACCATTTTGCAGTATTTTTAGGTCACGGTCACTTTGTTCCACTGCCCCTGGGGGTAACTCAGAAAGGCTGACTTTGACCCTGGGGGCTGGTCTCCATGGGCTTTAGACTATGCACCAGTTAAGGTTCATTTCTGACACATCCTCTGAACAAGCTGTTCTGTCTCTTTTCTCTGAAGGGCTAAACCAGAGAGATTAGCCCCACAAGGCTGTAGCTGGGCAGAGTCCCAGCCCCTTCCATCTCACCATCTCCATGTCCAGAACTTTAGACTCTCTTCTAACTGGAAATGCCTTCTCCACATCTGTGTCAACCTTTCACCACTTTCACCCTCACTGTCCAAATAAAGCAAGCATTCCATTTAAGAGTCTTTACCACCAATTATAAAAGGAAGAAGCACTGACATTTTTTTTTCCCCAAGATTTTTTTCAGACCATGAGAAATTGCTCCATTTATCTACAAGGTCAGGCAAGCGACAGCATTTACCCAGACACTGAGCAACATTATCAGAAACCAAATAAACTATCAAAGCAGCATCTGAAATTCACTAGAATGTGACATTTGCTGGATTATGTTGCTTTTCTATTGGCAGGCATTATGCTGAACGTAGCTACTCGGTATGCACTAAAGCACATTCCAATTGTTGCAGAAAATCACTCCCTGTGCAATAAAATAGTGGGGAGCCCAGCGGAGAAATGCAAATCATCTGGTGTTCTCTGGCACAAATAGGAGAGGATAAAAGTCTTTAATAACAGCATGGTTTGATTTTCTAATTATCCCTTTTTTATTACAGTGAAGAGAGATGTTAAGGGATTGTTATGAAGATAGATTTTTAGAGCCATACCCTGCTTGCTCTGGGGCCAGCTTTGGGCAAGAAGGGCAGGGCAGGGCTGCAGACCTCAAACAGGACAGGGTCCCAGCACTGGTTTACTGCAGCTGAAGTAACTGTATGTTTTAGCCAATGTTTGATTTCCCAGAGCATCAGCTACTTGGAAAAAGTAATAACATCAATTTTTTTGACTCTGCAGGGGTAGGTGACAATGCAGGCCTATTTTTCTTAATTATTCCCAAATCTCACCTCTTGGATTATGAATTTCCTTGCAGGATAAGGCACAGCTGGGGGCAGGGGAGAAGGCAGGGGGGAATCCAACCCTAACATCCTACCTCAACTGTAGTCATTTCAGCCCTGAGGGCAGTCATACAGAAGACTGAAACAGTGGCATTTTGAGAAAATGTTTTGGGGATAGTAGAGATGAGGAGCAGATATTTTGAGAACAGGTTTGAATGTAGAGACTCATCATGAACATAAAACAGCGGGCTGACTAGGAGCAATTTTTACCTCCTTATACTATTTTAGCCAGAGAGAGACTATGTAGGAAACTTGGAAGCCTGTTTGGAGGAGCTGCAGGCAGGCTGCATTCCAAGGGCAGCACAAAAGTATCACCCACTCCATCAGCCTTTGGATTTACATCCTCTTCTACAGTACAATCCTCAACCTTCTCAGGGACCTACCACTGCATAGCTCCTGTGCTCATAAGTAGAATTCCTCCCTTCAGAACACGAGGGGAACTGCATTCAGAGTGACCTCTGGAAACATCGACTGACTTTCACAAGTGATCCCTCTGCAGTTCAGCAAACCAGGACTTTTTCAGCTGCAGAAGACATGTGCTGCCCAGGTGGGATGTTGATGCCTGTGTGATCTTTTTGTTCCCAACAGTACTGTGGTAATGAGCCTGGAGCAGTTCAGGTGAATGTCAGCAACCAAGACTTCAATCAATCCAGAGACAGCAGTCGTGGAAGTGAGGGAACAGATCATCACATCATTCAGACGGTGGGACACCTTTCCCTATCCTGGTAGAGAACTTAAAATATTAAGCCAATTAGAGAAGAACTCTTACATCTACTGGAGCTAACTCCCCATACAGCAGCTACAATAAAAATTAAAAACCAACAGCATAAACTAACTGAGTTAATCTGGGTGCTGGTTCCCAAAGAATAATGCATAGCTGAAAAATGAGAGCAGGAAGAGTAGTATACACAGAAAGGCTTTCTGTGCATTACCCAAAGTTTCTTTTTCAAATTATGCCTGCCATATAGAAGGGATTTGCTCTAAAATGATACAAAAGGGAAGAAAAGCAGGCTTAAGGATGAATGCAGTCTCTGAAGGTACATATAATGTCAGTCTCCTAATGTTACAGTATTTTATTGTCTTTTAACCAGGCTAAAGTCTTTGTGAATCAGCTCTCCACCATCTGTGAGACTGTATGGACACTGGCCCTCCACCAGACTTTCCTGCTGCTGCTAGTAGTTGGGAGGTGGCTTCTACCCATTGGAGTTGAAATCACCCGGGATCAATTGTCTCAGCTGCTTCTCATGTTTGTGGGAACAGCAGCAGATATCCTTGAATTTGCAAGCGAAACCTTGGACATCGAAGATGTTCGGTAAGGACTATTTGTGACAAACAATTTGCATAGTGCAAGATAGTTGTTTGGGTTGAAGATTTGTTTGCAGGATCTGTGGTGTTTAGACAGGTAGAAGTGCATTTCCCATAGATATCAGAAAGCTACGTTCAAGGGCTCTCACCTTTCCCTCTGCAAAAGACTTGACAGCCTAGGAGCTTAGTTAGGGGTTACTCATCTGTTGCCAGCTGAGAAGCACGTCCCAGCCATCACAAGAGAAGGGTACAAAGAGCCAGACAACTCGCAGAAATGCCGTGCAGTGTCAGCTCTTGCAGCTGCAGGAGCACTGGATACACAGTAAGCCTCCTTCAAGTTAATGAATTGCTTTAGACTGGCAAGGAAGCAACTAGAGTTTGCTTCAGTCATTCATTATCCAAGCTGCATCTTTGGTTATCTCATATGTACTTTCTTCATGACAAAATGGCAAAGTGTTCAAAGATAAGAAAAATGGAATGGCATGGTCTGGTGTGAATTTTCAGCATTGTGATCTCTCCCAGAGAGAGTAAGCTCATGTCCCCCTCCCAGCACTGAGACACGAGCTGTGAACATCCATCAAAGAATAACAGACATACTATTTTAGTTTTTGAAAATATCAAAGAAAAGGATTTACAGCAGGAAAAGATGTCCTTCCCACTTGGCAGAGAAGCTTCAGGCTTACAAGGAATGCGTAATCGCTACGAGGGTAAAGATTTCTCTTCTTTGAGCCAGAGCTCATCTCCATATGCTTAGCATCAGATATTTGGTCTAACTACATAGCTGGAACACGTAGCCTGAACAGCAAAGCCTCTGTACCCAAGGACATCTCTGTTTTCCTTAGTCCTACAGCTCAAGAACATGCATTAACCAATCACTGTTTTGCTCAGCCATCCTTTAAATGACATTCCAAATACTACAAGAAACATTTTTGTTACTACCAACTGCATCTTCACTGTTACCATTTTTTCCCCTCCCACAGGAATAACTATGCTCTTATAAATGCAATTCTTGCCGTTTGGACCTGGAGTATGTTACAGTTTCCACTTGATCTTGCAGGTTAGTAGTCTCAGGCTGACGAGAAAAGCAAACAAATGCTTTAAGTTTTTACTGGCATGTCCTGTGGCTTTGCACATGCTACAGGTTACACCAAGGGCTGCGGGTGTAGAGCAATTCATATGATGATGATGGCATCTGAAGAAAGCCCATTTGTGGTTTTTTTGAGGAAACACTTCTTTTTCTGGCTAATCTCTGGTCTCCCTGATAAAACTCTCTACTTCCAGATTAAAAACTGGAATGGAATTATTGTGTTGAAGCATCTGCTCCAGTTGCCTGTTACTGTCTTAAACTTCACTAAGTGAGCTCTCAAGTTAGATCTGGTCTTGGATTATTTTATGGGTTGAATCTGGGTGTTACTAGATGCTGTGGAGAAACGGGTGGTTGTTAACCATGAGGAACAGCACAGCCAAGGGCACAGAAGATGCAAGTACAGGAGAAATTGCCTATGCACAGGGAACCTCAAGGACCATGTAGTGTCAGGACTGTACACTCGTCCTAATCTAAAAGGTCCAACATTCGAGCAGCTCAGGCTTGTATTTGTCCCTAGGCAGAAAGAAAAATAAACCTGCCTCAGTCATCTTCTGTTCAAGCCATTTTGGCCTCCGATCACTACAGGTTTGCAGCTCAACTACACCACTCCCAAGACACGTTATCCTCACTAGCATCTCGTATACAATTGTTGACAAGGTTCACACACTGACTAAAACACACCACCACCACATAAAACCCGACCCTTACACATCACCACCACCCCAAAAATTCAATCAACGCGTAAACAATCATAGTATTAAGTGAAGTAACCTCTTGTACTGTGCAATTTTTTTCTCTGGCTATAGCTTTTCTGCTTAATTGCATTAACCAGATAAAAATTACATGCATTTATAATCCAGGGTACCCTGGATTGTAACTGTCCTTTAGGGCAGCCTGGGCTCAATGTTAGAAAGTTGTTTTAACACAACTGCGTTTTATTTCCAGTACAGCACATTGGCTGCAAACCAACTGCATCAACCAGGCGGATTCCCAGCCTGCTGCTGTGCAGGTACAGTGCGGAACTGTGGAATATTGGGGTCAGCCTTTTCATCCAGGATGGTCCCTTCTTCATTGTGCGTTCAATCCTGATGGGCCACTTCAGAATATTCAATCAGATGCTGGTATTTTTTACAGCTAAGAATATCTTAGTTGTGACTCTACAGTTGTATCGTTTGGCAGTGATAACACTGGACTTTCGTGCCACCATTCTGCAGAAGAGCAAGAAAGAAGTCAGCTGTTGTCCCTGCAAGCCTTACGAAGCTAGTATTCATGCTACCACTGACCAAGATGGTGAAATGAAAGAGCTTGTTGCTTTCCCTCCAAAAGAGGAATCCCAAACTCCACAGGAAGATCAGTGAGCACAGCTGCTGACTTGAGAGTGGTTGCACTTCCTACAGCTTCTTCAGAAGGACTTAGCCTGTTTCTATGCTCAAACTTACCTTGAGTGTCTAAATCTTCTCTTCCACCAAGAGATTAATAATTTCTTCTAAACCTTAGGGGAAATTTCCAAAGCAAACTCATAGAAATAGGACATTTTTTATCCATTTGTATGGTGAGGTTTAAGTAGTTCCCTATTATTTTATCCACAGGGATTTTGTAGCCATAGTTTGTAGTAGCAAGAACAGTTTGGCACACTGATGAAGTTGGTTGCTTGTATTCAGATAGCAGGACAAGCCTGTCCATTATGGGAAGAAGCATTTGGCTGCACGGGAATGGTTGAGCTATAACTACAGCATGATAAACAATATGTTCACCCTGTATGGGAGGAACTACAGCAGTGATGACTGTGGAGGTGTGCAGGTGAAGGGAGATGGAAGATTTCTATTGTTCCTGCAACATCTAAACATTGTTCATTCAAGAAATTTAAGAAAAATGGTCTTCAAATATTACCTCATCCTTGGCTGGGTTCAGCAACACCATGAAAACCACATATGCAAGACTGTCCCTTAGGAGCTGCGTGGTCTGAATAACCCAAACTTTACAAATGAAAACACCACCCCAGAAAGCAGTCCCACACATCACTAGAAGACAATTGCATTTGTCACAGGCATGTTCTACAGAGGTGCTTGCTTTTCAATTTCTAGCAGTTAGAACAAAAATAAGCAAACAAAAAGCCACATGAAAAAACCACCCACCTCAGAATATTTGTAAAGATTTCTTTATGCTGGTTTCACTATGCTTTTGGTTGAGACAAGTTTTTAAAATGTCTCCATCTTATAGGATTAAGTGGCCTGACTCAAGCATACAATCTAACTAGAAGGAAAATGGCACTGCTCAAGTTTGGCAAGACAATCTAGGCAAAAGGATTCAGGCTCGTGCTTCACATTTCATAAATATCACAAGGTCCCATGAAGTAACTGGAGAGATTGGCTGGTCTGTTGAGTGCCAGGACTGTTTTTTTTTAAGAAATGGCTGATAAGTATTAATGTACTTCTATCACATTTGGAGGCAAAGGGCCCAACTAATTTCTCCCAAGAACACTTCAGATCAGTGTAAGGCCATTGACTGTGCTGGGCTTAGCTAGGGGCTAGAAGAGAAGTGATTTTTGAAAGTTTGATTCTCAGAAATGGCAGGTGCTTTTACAACTTTCTGCATCCATTGTAAAATAAATCAGAAAAAGGATATAAAAAATAACCTAGCAAATATAAAGAGACCTAATTATGGTAATTTCCCTCATTAATAATTCCCAACTGAACATCATTTTCTAAAGCCTCATCCATCTCAAGACAGAATCTGGTCTGGGGAATGAATAAAGGTGTTGCTGCCACCACTGCAGCAATTATATACTTATTTATCTATAGCCTGATAAGCCATTGCATGCTTATTTTTTGAAAGGTGAACCTGTTGAAACTTTCCAACACCTAAACATGTGAACCTGGGTTTATACTTGTTGGTTGTTACTGTTCTGTGCAAGATCAGACGCTTCCATTATGAAAGAAGAAATTACACAGCCCTACAGAAGGAAGCCTCCTGTACTTCATAGTGCTTATGTACTTCAGCAATAATGTGCAATTTAATTTCTTTCTGCTTTTCTTATTTTGGGCCTTTTTTCCAGCAGAAGTTGAAAAAAGCCAAGCATCATTTGCCATGCTGTTGTGAGGTAGACATACGGAGAGTGGAATGCAACTTCGTTTGGGATTTTAATTCAAGTCTAGAGGTAAAATAGCTAGAGTGCTGCTGCTGACCAGCTGTGCTGTCTAAAACCTTTCACACCAGGGTGAATTTAGAATCAGTTGGTAGAGCTGCAACACATTTCGTCCTTCTTGATGTAAGCCGGGACTACTCACATTCATTTTGAGTTTATCACTTGCTGATATAGTAATTATCCTGTTAAAAGAATCCTTGCTAATTAATTTGGAGTGTACTGAGCTCGCTGGAACATCACTCTAAATTCATCAGCACAAAAATTGCAGGATGTACCTTTTAAAATGTGCTATCTATTTAAATGCTTAGTTCAGCAACAAACTGCCTACCAGGCTCAGCCCGCAGCAAATGCAAGATCCCCTGGGGTCAGCAGTACAGAGACTGGTTACAGCAAGAATATTTTACAGAGAACTGTATTTCCTCGTCTTCAGGTGGCTCCATTTTAAACAGCAGTAAAGTTTCTGCTCAGATTTAGTGAGAAGGACTCACTCCAGTGCAAGATTGTTACTTGTAGATCCCATCCGCATTCACTCGCGGGCAAAAGAGGCTGGATCTTCCCTTGTGTTTAAATAGATTTGGACTCTCCTTTTCCTCCCTACTATCAGGAGCAACAACAAACAGCTTGATGAAAACCACAAGAAAACCCAGACAAACCAAGCACTGAAATGGTGGGGAGTCTGCCTCCCCCCTGTGTGCAGAGGGCAATCACATCTGCCAGGTAGCAGCAGTTCCCTCTCTTTCATTGAGAAGCCTGGAAACAGCAATTAAGAAATCAGGTAGTTTGTATGTTGGGTCACAGTGACAAATGCCAGTTGCAAGCTCTCCTCACCTTCCTCTTGCAAATGCTTTGAGGGAGAGGATGGCAGCACTGTTTTTTCCAGCAGGCTGAGTCAGCTGGGTATGGGGAGCCCCTGTGTCATCCTGCAGCCTTCCAAAGCTCCGCGCTCGGCAACCGGCAGAATGAGCTCTCTTGATCTGCCAGGGCTGTGGCATATCTGAAGAACAACTGATGTCATGCTTGCTCTTCAGGAAAAGCTGCAGTACACTTTCAGATAGACAAAATGCAAGCCTCCAGAATGGAAGGATTTCAGAACATTTATCTTCACCATTAGTTACTCAAGACAGGGGAATTACAGTACTGGCTCTGTTCTGCAAATAGATATCTAGACATTTACTGGTATTTATTCCTGCCTTGTCCTTTTAGATTACCCCATATTAAATCCCACTAAAATGTTTTACCACTGTCTTTTTCTGAGCTAAAATGTATTCCTCCTTTCCTTTGGACATTGGCTCAAATAAGATCTTAGCCCTGAGCCTGGAAAAAAAAAAAAAAGATGACAAAAAACAAAGCCAAAACCAAACCACCACTGCAAAACAACCATGACTTTAATGCACTCCTGTTCGTATTTGTACTGCACTGTGTTCTTTGGGACCATGTGGAAATGGAAGAAAATGTGAAGTTGCTTAAAAACATTCCAGCTGAATTTCACAAATAAAAGGCAGTTACCTCGGGCATAGTTGCCAATTTATTATGTGAGAGCTGATTGTTCCATGTTCCCATTAATTACATCTTCCACATGCCACTTTTCCTTTCCGTCCTTCGGAAGTTAATTGCTTAGGCCAGATTCTGACTGCAGCCATGGCTTTGAAGACCCACAGCAACTGCAGTAAATTCCTCTCCATTCCGGACAGATTCTTCTTTATTCAGAACCTTTGCCTCCAAGTATGCAAGTCACAGCCTAATCCCAGTGAGGATGTGCTCAATATCTGCACATGGGATGCATTTTACAGATGCACACAGATAGATGGACACCTGGAAATGCTTAATATGCACAGCTTTTATTTCTGTTACATTGGTGAGATTGCTGATGAAAATACTCTGCAAATATCTGTAAAACACTTCCAGAAATACCTAAATATTACAGGTTCCCTGGAATGTGTTCTTTCCATGCAGGTTTCCTCAGTTGAATGAAACCTACCCAATCATTATTTTCCCCTCGAAAATAAAGTTTTTGAAAATAGCATTAGAATAGAACAGTAGCAGCTAAAAATGCACAAGGCTGCTTCACTGGTTCTGTGTCAATAGAAAATAGGCAAGCCTTGGAATCAGCAGGTAGAAGAATCCTTGGCTATCTGGGTTTTAGGTTCAGTTCCCT
This sequence comes from Chloroceryle aenea, assembly GCA_013399075.1. Taxonomy (NCBI): domain Eukaryota; kingdom Metazoa; phylum Chordata; class Aves; order Coraciiformes; family Cerylidae; genus Chloroceryle; species Chloroceryle aenea. The sequence continues at coordinate 112,884 of VWZY01001035.1, read as the reverse complement.
ATCATTTTTCACGCTAGTCTATGAGGAAGGAAGCCTTTCCTTCCTTGTAAGTGAAAGGAAAACAGAGTATTCCTAATCCATAATGGTGAGGCAATAAAAAGGAGTCATGATGGCAGAAGCAGCAGAGATGCTGGCCCAGTATTGGTCAATACCCCAGCAGGTAAATGCAGCAATGGAGTAGATACTAATGACTGAGAAGACCACACGTAAGCTGTGTTCTGCAAACCTTCCCTGGCTCCTCTGAGCCAGCACAGGAAGAATTCTCATCAGCCAGCTCCACTTCCACTCCAATTAGCAAGCTGCTAATACAGGAATTCCAGCAATCCCAATTCTGAGTTGCAGGTGACCCTAAAGAGTCCTATGCAAATGTCTCTGCTTCAGGCTCAGGACAAACCCATGTGAAACACAGCACAGGATTAGCCCCCCCTCCTCCCTCCCAAGGGAGGATAAGAAGGGGAATAAGGAAAAAGAAGAAATGCCTCATCCGAGACTGGAAGTTAGGACTGTAACAAGTTTAATGAATAACAGGAGAGAGACAGAGAAAGAAATTTGGGCTCATTTGGGTCCTCTTTTTCCCCTTTAGATTCTTTAAAGGGGTGGGAGGAAAAAGTGACGTAACAATAGAAAGTACTTTATCAACCTAAACTCTTACCTCATCCACTACTTCTGTTCTTTCCTCATTTACATTTCCAGCTGCTTTTTCCAGATCTCAGTACTCAAAGAAAAGATGCTAAACACTGAACTTCCCACTGCTGCCTGGGAAAGTCTTCAGAAAAGCACCCAAGAATTCAGGCCAGTCAAAGATTAAGAGCCAAGCCCATTTCTTCTTGTTAAAGACAGAAGATATCTACAGCTGCCAAAGAGTTTCCTCCATTTGTTTGTAGCCTACTACAGAGAGGGGAATGTTTTCCTCATAGTCTTTCTGTGAAGAACCAGCTCATTGCAACAGCAACACAATTTCCTGTAACCCTATGGATTAATATCCCCTTTGAACAATCTTAAGGTCATACAAAGTTTGACATGATGCTGTCAGACTGTAGGTAAAGACAAGGAAGTTGAAGGGGGTACGATGGAAAATGATGGATTTTTAACTCAGCATTTTAAACCTGGGGAGGTGGGAAAAGGCCTCCAAAGCAAGGAAAGCAGGCTTGCATGGGTATCCTCTCTAATAGCAGCTCAGAACACCCGCACTAAAAATGGCTCTAAAATCTTCACTTTACTATACATCTAACTAGCAGAATCCTGACATAGTCATCCAGAATCACAGGTAACTCCTCGGCCTCACCACAGACTCCACAATAGCATTAAATAGATTACAGATTTACAGAGTAAAAAACAATAAATGGTTGAGTGTTGCTGTTCTTTCATTTTCTATTATTCTGAATAAACTGGTGCTTCACATCTGAAGAATGTGTTTGGCTTCATTTTACCCCGCCTCCTGTCTAAGTGCTTCCCAATTTCAGTCCCCACATAGAATACACAAAGAGCTTGTCTTTCACAACAAACTTGGTAGGAACTTTGTTGGAGCATCTTTTGGGATTGCTCAGCAACCACAAGACAGGAGCCAAGGCAGCTGTCAGACACTGTAAGTCACTGCAGGCCTAACCCTGCTTTCAGTAAGTGCTGCTGAAGATCAGTACCATGTCCACAGGACTCCTAGAGAAACAGAAAACCAGGACATTTTCTCATGCAGTCAATTAGAATGGTTTAAGAAGTGCCCTCCAAACGGATTTAGCACAGCCACCAAACTAGAAGACTTTTACTCATTAGAAGTCAGCTCTATGAAGTGATTAGACTCTGCCCTGAGCTGGGGGGAAAGGGAAAACTCTTCTTTCCTTCCCCTTTCTCCTTCCAGATTGCATGTTGAGCTGAAATCTAGCTCTCCCAACAAACCAATGAGTCAATATCCTGCCTTGTGAGCTGCATATCAAGTTTAACGTAAAAAATAAGCTCCATTATGGCAGGAAAGAAAAGCCTATTTTGTGGTCTAATCCAAGGAATACTAATTCATTTAAAAACTCTTTTATATGCAGAAAAAGGAGATAATGCATAAATAGGAGTAGCCACGGGGGTAGCCTGAAGCCATACGCCAGCAAGTTACTCTGCTTGTGGATTATGAGAATTTTTATCCATCTAATCAATAAGAAATGAGTAGTTACTATGGCAATTCCTACACTACAAGGTACTTGTGCTGCAGTGGAGTATGTTCGAGAAGGACAAATACGTTTACCACTCTTATGTAAATTTTTGCACCTAGTAGTGTAGCAGTGCAGCGTGTAGGGTTGAGAAAGGTAAGAATAAACGGAGCCAAAATGTAGTGGTGGTTACAAAGGAGAGCTTGGGCATTCTTAAATGACTTAGAGATGACAGGTTAGAGCAATCCACAGACATTCAGACAAATCAGGCAGGGATTTTGCAGATTTTTAGCTTGAAATCAGGTACCAGGAGGCTAAGATTTCACCACTGTATTTCCCTTTATTTTCCTCAGTGTTTAAACTGATGATGCTGAAGTCACCCTCAAGTCACCCTCATTTCAAAGGATAGCAATGCACTCTGCAGTAGCCAGGGCTGATTACAGTGGATGTGTTCCCTTCCAGCACAAGGCTCCAGAACCCTGCAGGGACTGCCAACACTTGCACAAGGACAGAACTTCACTCTCGAGGTACAGGATAATAAAAATGCAAGATTCTTTTAAAGATTTGACCCTAACTGATCATAAACATCTTCACAAAATACATATGCCTCATACAAATCTTGATCCCAATTCCACCACATTATATTTTGCAGTATTTATTTTTTTTTCCTCCCCTTACACCTCTTTTGAAAACATTATATATTATTTCACAGGTATTAGAACAAATGGGATGGGACAAATGCTGCTGAGAGAACTAAACCCTACAGAGGTAGGCAGCTCCCTCTGGGAGGTCTGGCACCTCAGAGATACCACGGCTGCGTACAAAGACAAATTAAGACTCGCTACAAGTGCTGAAGACAGAGCAATACTTGCAGCACACACCTGTCACAAAACAGTGAGGAGAGAAGCCCAGGCAATTAGCACTTGGGCAGCTTTGGAGGACAGAAATGCAGACACAAATGCAAATGCCTAAGGAGACTAAAACCTCCAATAACATCTCTTAGGATCCACATACAAACAATGCATGGCAAAATTCTGTCTGGATACAGTTTTCTAGGACTTGAAAGGACTCACAGTTGGACATTTGAAGGGCATTTAAACAGGCTCTCTATTTTCTCCCACCCGTGTTACCTCAACTGTACTCCCATCAGATGATTTCAAGTCCATTTCCTTATTAAAAAAAGACCAGCTACATCAATTTTTCCAGTGCACCAGAGAGGGAATGAAACACAAGAAGCTGGGCTGGCCCAGGAACATTCAGCCTCATAAAACTCAGCTTGGAAAAAAGGCTTTATTTGCACCTCTTGAAGGTTCACTGGGTTCTTTAACATCACAGAGCAATTCCTCAGAAAATACCACGCAACTCCGTTACCAGTAACAAAGTTGAGAAGTTAGTCATCCCCTTCACTTCAGCACCTGGGTACAAGAAATACTATCCTTTTAAAATGAGCAAGAACAGAGACAGGAAGATTTTTACAGCATTGTTTCCTCAACAGACCCGTTTCTTCCAGAAAAGCTTTAAGGCAGTGCACTTGGGTTTGAAAGGCCTGTTTCTGGAGAAGGGATAACTGACATTAACTCGCTTCATTTGAGTCAACTGAACTGAGCAAGTCTGAGACCTCCTCTAAGAACTCTTCAGTGGACCACAGTTTAATTTGCACCAAATCTTCCTGCATTTATCTCCATCCAACTCATCCTGGACAGAATTTTCTTAGAGCTGGCTGGGCAGCCTAGGTTCTCTTTAAAGCATTGAAAATGGAAGAAAATGTGGCCTGCAAGCAAACACAACACAAACTGACTATGCATCCAAGCTAGTTCTCAAAGTGGATTTTTTTATGGAAGTGTTTCTGGTAATGGAACTCCAGCAATATTCCATTTGCCATTTCAAGAGCCTGTCACTATGTTCTCAACAGATCGCACAAAACCCAAAACTTTTTGGATGGGCAGCATACTTCCTTGTGCTGCACCAAGACAACTAGTGATTACTGGGAGCTAGAAATCATCCTGGAAGTAGAAAACCCATTATTTGTCCCATAGAATGGTTAGGTCTTAAAGAAAAGATCTGAAGCATGTCAGCCACTCTTAGATCTTCATATCCGAGACAGAGCATAAAACGTGTCCTGTGAGCTATGAAACACCATCAGCTCTCCAGCCTCCCATTATCTAATTTCTATTGTGCAGTGTCCTATTTATAGACCTTGGGTTATTTTGTCATCAGTAACAATTCTTTGTGGCTCGCACTGCTTCCTTACCTAAGATTTATACTGCCTTCACACTCCAGAAAAATAAATCAACAAACAACAAACAAAACAACACAGCCCCACAACACAGCAGTGTGGTGGATGATTTAGCAAAGGAGCTTTCCGAAGCACCTTGCAAGATCGAAGCAGCAGCAATGACAATATTAAACAAGTGACTCTAACTAGAGCATGGATTTATTCTAGAAAGAGTAACTGTTAACAGTTTAATGGAAAGCAGGATCTTACCCAACTGCTAAGGAGAACAACAGAAAATACTTCACAGGCACCTTCATCCTGGTGAAAGCCAAGTGAATGGAGACCATGTTTTGTTAGGAGAAGCAAATAGGTGGGATGTGGGAGAAGGGACCATCAGCACAGAGAGTTTTCACTCAGCTATGTACAAGAACACATCACCAAGCCCTCCAGCGCACATTTTGAGGGCACAGGGAGGGACTGTGTCTTTTCCAAATTCTTAACACCACCTCAGCTGATGCTAGATGACATTTGGAAACACTTATATGGACACAACTGTTAGAACAAGGCCACGGGTACTGGAAGACCAGCAGGGAAAAAAGAACAGTACTCAGACTGTTTGAAACAGAAACATTTGCACCTTCATGTGGGGCAGACAGAGGGCTTTGTTCACCAACATGGAATATTTCCTGCAATTAATTCAGCACAATTTTTAACAACCATGGGGTAACATACCCATCTCCACATGACACACCTTCAACGTTGCAAGAAACAGGTCAGAGGATTCACCAGCTCGATCATACCCCTGCTTGCAATTGTCCTATGAGTGAGAAATCTGCAGGTAGCCCTTCAGGACAGACTCAAGGAGGGAAAAACCCCACAGGAAGAGGTTCCCTTCCTCTCTACTGCATTCAAGATATGAACAAAGTCTCCTTAAGCAGACAACTTAGCAGATAGTGAACTACTTGTCTTCCTTTCCTCCTCACTATGAAACAAATTCTGTTACAAATAACATACCCATCCCTTTTGTTTCTGAGTTTACCAGCTTCTGAATTCACAACTTCATTATCAATACAGGGAAGCAGAAAACACTCTTACCTTGTCAGCACAGTCCACTTTACATTCAACATGAGAGGCCAAGAAGACAAACACCCATAAGCATTTGAACTGATCCAAATCCCTACTTGCAACCAGAAGAGTTTCTCCCCTCTTAGCTGCCTAATTCACTAAGCCCCACCTTTTCCTTCTTGCTGCTCCTGGGGCTCACCTGATGGCAGTTAGCAGCTCCTTGATTCAATTAAGCAGAAAACTAAGAAGCAGAGGAGGAGGAAAAGAGGCACAGTGTGCTGCTGCATTCATTCTTCTGTTGCCTGACTGCCTGATGAATGACAAGTCATGTAACCTAACTGGGAAGAGGAGGAAGGTGTTTCTGTACCTAACTGTTGAACAATTGCATGTGTATTTAGTGAATCATTTCTGGATCATTGCTGACTTCTACGATAGGACAGGAGGATTATTCAAGGATATCTCTGTCTAGTGCACAATACAGAACAAAACAGATCACCAGATTTACTTGTGCTTGGAAAGTTTTCCAGGAAGGGCAAACTGCATCAGCAAGTTCCCTTCCTGTTTCAAGTGGAACAAGTCTATCCAAGATACCTGCTGGCAGATGGAACAAGAGACCCTTAGATCCTGATGAGAAACTGGATTGGAGGACTGAGGGACATGGACTCTTTCCCCGTGCAGAGAACAGAGAGGGCAGCTCTGCCTGTTTTCCACTGCTTTGTCCACTTCTCTGTGTTCCCTTCATAACAAAGAGGATTGGGACCTCAGATGGTAGTAACTGTCCAGGCCTCTTTGTCCTCATCCACTCTGGGCTCTGACTGCATTTGAATATAGCTGGAAAAAGGGTGACTAACTAGCACTGTCAGGTTGGCTTGTAGGAAGAAGAAAAAACTGTGCTCTTAAATCACTATTTTAGAGACAGTTCTGAGATTCGGGAGAATTTTGTTAAAGGGACTTAAAAAGTGACTTAAAGTCCCCATATTCCTTTGGCAATTTTACAAGATATAAACTTCTTTAGTGCTCCACAGCTTGCCTGAGTACCAAGTGAATCAGTGAGCTTTCCATTTGTCTATATTTGCATTTTCAGCCACAGTGAGAAGACAACAACAGAGGCCAGATATGAAGAGCACAAACACGGCTGTGCAGCCAGGCTCTTCTAGAATCATCCCTGTCTGTGGGGCCACAGTTCCAGAGTAGTCAATAGAGGCCAGTTTCCTATTTGTGCTGCCCTACAGCTACAGCAGCATATTGGGAAGCCCCTTACCTTCAGGTGAACGTGAGTCTTCCTGAAGATCAATGACCTTTTTAACAGTAGTTAACCATATAAAAGACTGTGTTGTGGCTCTCAGCCTCCAACTTTTCTGGTTTTGACAGAGTTTGATCCTATAATTATCTTTCTATTTAGCATAACTCTGCTGTGCTTCATGCTGGATCTTCCAGCCTTCTCACAATAAACCAAGGTGTCCACGAGGCTCAGGTGTTTAGCTGCTAGGCTCTCCCTAAGCTCCTTCCCCTTTGTCACCTGGGTCTGCAGATGGAGTTCTATCCTCCAGTATGGAGAGGATGCTGCTACCACTGCGTACAGCACTTCGGCAAGAGTTTACACTGCTGTGCTTCTAACAGATTGGTAGATTGTTTCCATAATGCTCAGGAGAAGGAACAACAGCACTTGTCATTTATTTTGCACCTGCAGTTTACCTTACACTAGGGGCTTAGTCCTAGACTTGAGCTCCTATGATATTAGCACCAGCTGTCACACCGTAGACTGGGGGGTTTAGATCAAGTGCTAAATCTTGGTTCAGCATATTGCAAGATGAACTTTGTTAGATTAAGTTCAGTAAGAGACAGATCCATTTCTTGAAAGTCATAGGCACATAGAAATTGAGCAAAGTATCTACAAATGAGGAGCGGTCTGTTCACAGAGATGAAGGAACTTCAGAGGTTTCCAGAGTTCTGGTACTGGAGGGTGACAGAGCTGTTACAGCTCACACACGGTCATACTGGTTACCCCTTCCTCAAATTCTTCACAGCAAGAAGATGGCAACCCCTCAGGTTAGCCAACAGCCACGGGGATCTCCATCTGTCATTCCATGTATCACTCCTTATTTGTTAAAGCTGACTGTCAAGGATCCATGCAATATCCAAGATGACTCACTAAGTGCTTTTCAAGTTTCCAACATCAGTTGTCTGAGAAAAAGACCCTGTGAACAATCATCACCTAAGGGAACTGAAATAAAAAGCAATATAGTTATTAGTAAAAAGAGCAAAGTGTCACGATAACACACTTATCTCATTTAGAACATGAGATTGCACCAGCCACCATACCATTTGCACCTAAAAACCATGCAACATAATGCAGCTTAATGTAGCACGCACATCAATCTAAATGTGGCTAATCACATTAGTCTGTCCACACAAAATGAAATGGCCTGTGACTAATACTAACACAGATGACACCGAGGAAAATTACTTGTAGTACAATATGAGTGTCTGTTTGGGCTGCTCTCAATTCTAGCTGGTTAGGAAGTGAAGACAACAAGGAAAATAGGACGCTTCCTTATGTCCAGCAAGGCTTCAAACTTTCAAGCTCAGCAGCTTTGCACAAACTGTAACAACTTATTTTACTATAAGACAAATAGTTCAATATTTTGCAAATATTGCTTTTGCCCCCTGAAGGACAGTGTGATTATACTCCCGTGGTCTCCAGGGAACTGCAGAGAAACAAAGGTACAGATAAAGACAGTGATATGGAAAGCAGACATCATAGGATACTTGATAATGTGCTTTCAGGTCACAAAGTAACTGCATCTAATGGCTTGTCAGTAGAGGCATATACCATCCAAAAGTAGGAAATTCATGATGTCTCTGCAAGTTTAGACCTTCTAAGGGTGCAGCCCAATAAACAACCATGTCCTCATTAAGACCTCAAGTACCTAGAGGTAGATAGGAAGAGCCACCAGTGCTTGTACCAGCCTAAATGCTTCCTGAACACACATTAGCATCAGCGTGGGACATTGCCAGGTATGGATTCACTGTCCCTAGCTAGTCATGTGCTTTGATGCTGGGGATATTACTGACTACCTTAGGCTCTGTGATTAAACAATTATGTTTTTTCTACCCGTAGGGATTAGACAAGAAAGAAGATTCCCAGTCTCCTCATTAGAACACACAGAAAGTATCATCTGAGCCACATATGTTAATCACGTAAGGTGGCCTTAGGAAGCAACCACAGATCCCATCACAGATCCTTGTTATGCCAGAGACAAGGCCCAGTTCAGCAGGTTTTTCTGAGTTGTAGTGAACACATGGACCTCACCAAAATGTCTGGTGGATAGTGACCTCTTCAGTCTGCACATTCGTAAGGGTAGGTGAGAAGAGACATGACTGACATGGGATGAGTTTTGCACCAACATCAACATTTGTTCAAGCAGGAACTAGCAGTTGGGACAGATGACTGCAGCTCTGCAAGACCTCTTCTTTCTAAGGTCCAGAACAGAAAGAAATGTCCCAGAGCTGGTGCAGTCATTTGCAGTCCTCTGGTGAATAAAGCACAGTGAAATGGACTGTCTCTCTAGAGAAACTAAGCACGTAGATTGAGTACCAGCCAATAGTGCATGTTTATAAGCAACAACCTGATTCAGCCAAAGAGTTCTTTTTGGATATTTTTGTTGTTTAAATGAGGAAGAGAGAAGCTACTGGCAGCCTGCCATTGTAATGTGATATCTTGGCAGGAAAACACTTTGTGTTATATCACAACCATATGGTGGTAGAAAGGATTTTTTTTTTTCTATTAAGTTCCTGTAATAGTCCATTCCCATTTTTAACACAGCCTTTCTGCCTCGGAAGAATATATTTGCTCCTCAGTTCTATCACAGGAGTTGTTAATGCATGACTACACTTTTATACCTTTTAAACCTTAGAAACATTGCAGTTTGAGAGGTACAGTTAACTTCTGTTGTGAGATGGTAAATGAACACACTGAGGGAATGTAGTTTCTTTGAAGAGTTAACTTTGGTTTCCTATAGGAAGACATTCCGTACTTTTTGTTTCCAATGGATAAGAATACTTTCCAAATCAGCTCTGATCAAATGAGGCCTGGCACTCTTTGGGAACGGTGAGAACAGGAAGATGTGTGGGAAGTTGTTGCTTACATTTCTCTCTTGACCGGCTCATCTCCATTCCAGGAACTGCAACAATAGATTCCTCAGATATCTTCCTATCGCTAGGAGAAACTCAAAGCAAGACAATACTATAGGAAATCGAGTTTTTCACACACTCTTAGGACAGCCTCCTACTCTGACCCAGCTGACTTTCTCCCTTTACATGTCTAGGAATCAGCAGATACCAGCACCAGTGAATTCAAATCTTTCAGTTCAGAAGACTGTGGCCTTGGGCTTCCCTGCTGGGATAAGTCTGTTGTCAGTAGATGCTGTGATGAGTTTTTGGCATGTGCATACTCCCCAGAACCCCAAACAATCATGTGTTACTATGCTGCTCACGTTTCCAACTTTTACAGTCATCAACCTTTGCGATACAAACATTGGTAAAAGTACAGAGAAATTCTTTTCCATTAATAGCAATCCAGACAGCAAACCAATCAGCCAATCCCATCTGCAATCACCTTTTTTCCAAAGAAGCCAAAATACAAGAGAAGACACAGAGGTACTTACTTAACAAAGCTTTCTCCAGCACGGCAAAGAACTTCCCATGAAGGATTCCCGAGACTGATCTGTGCAGGATCCTAGTTCAGAATACGTGATACACGTGTGGCTTCCACTTGCCCAGACAACTCTGCCTGTGCTTTCAGGAATGTGCAAAGCAGTGGATGGGTGGCTGGATTCTTTTTCTCCACTGAGGTTCTTTGGCCCACTATGGCTACACTGAAGTGCAACAATAAATTAACTAACACCCTTGAACACTTCAAGACACTCCAATGTGAACATCTATGCAGTTAGGCAGATAGGATGCTTCCTGGCATGTTTCTGACCTGTGCAAAGCAGGATCTTCCCCTGCAGCCCCAAGGTGTGTGCTCAGAGCCACGATGTTCCAGGAGCCATCTCCAAATGGCAGTACTTACTCAAGTTAAGGCCCAGAGAGTTTCCAAGCATAATCACAAGCTCTTTCTGTGCCAGGGAATCTCAAGGACTTGATACTTTTGTAATTGCTGTCAGGTTTTAATTTAGTAGGAGATAGATAAGCTGAGCAACTCCCATTGATTTCACCTATGGACTCATGTAAAGAACTAGTTGCACTCCATGAGTGAAAGGAAGAGTTTAGCCTACATTTGAATTTTCCCCCAAGTCCTTCATGATGTTGTTATGACCTGGATGCCTACGAAAACCAGATACCAACAGAAGTACTGAAGTATGGAATGAAAACCCCCAGGGAGGAGTTTGTGAGAAAATGATGGAAAATTCAGCTGCTGTGACTTATACGATGGCAGCGCTGAAGTTTCTGCACTCATTCCCCAAGCAGAATCATTACCAGGGCACGTACAAATATGAGGCTATTTTATCAAATGGTCCATAACTTGCTTGCATGTTAGAATTCAATTTTCTCTACTTTCATATACCTCTATTGCACTTCTTGGAACATAACCACCTGAGAGGTTTCTCTTTATGGCATGGAGAGTATGAATGTTATAAAAGAGTATTTACAGCAAAATATCATCAAGAATTATTTATGTTACTGTCAGCTCTTTTGAGACACTTACACTAACCTTGTCTTTAGGGATTTTCCTTTTTAAAAGAGCCCCTTGATAAAGCCCTTCACACTTTAGCCAGAAGAAACACATTTTGCTCATATGATGTATTTGTGCCTGCTAGCAGTCAAAACACAGTCTCCGTGTAGCCCCTTGGAATCCTAAATCCAAGTCTGTCTAACTTCTTGTCAAAACTTCTGGGGATCAGAAAGATCTGCTGTAGGAGTGAGTTTTGCACGATCCAATGAGACAAAAGAAAAGAGTTTTATCTTATGATTTTCCAGAGCAGAACTGCAACACAAACAATGCAGCCTCAAAGCAACAAATCTGAATTAGTCATGGAAAGCTCAATGGAGAATAAATACATTCAGGGAAAAAAAAAAAAAGAGAGGCATGAAAGAAAGACCTGACTGTAATTCTGTAATTTACATTTATCAATATGGAATTTATTAAAATAAGTGAATGTCATGAAAAGACATTAATAGAATTCACCCAGATTTACAGTTTGAATGAGATTCTGTCATTCCTTCTTAAATATAATCCAACAGAGCTCAAGCTGCCTAAAAAGCACCATTATGACAGGAATAGAAAAGTCTGCCATGCCTAATCACGAGTCTTAACTCTGGCTGTAAATGGGCCAAGAACACAGACTTCCCCTACCTGTTAACCTGTTAGCACTTGAGTAAAGATTTGCATTCTGCAGCCTTTATTACCAGCTCTTTCCAAACCTTTGACTATTAAATGAGGTTGAGAGTTTGCAACTGTTCCTCTTAAGATCAATGGTGAAATTTGCTTAAACTTTGCTGCCTCCAGGAGAGTAAAGGTGTGTGGGAGCACTCCAGAGTGGCTAGGACAATATAGCACCTTATGATTTCCCCTATAGACCTCTGGAGAGGTAAACTGGAATCTCTGCTCAGGCCCCACGTATAAAGAGGAATCCAAACCCACCTCATTCCAGAGATCACCAAATCACTTAAAAAGTTCATGTGCACACACACACAGACAGGGAAACACCAAAGTCACAAGTCAGTGTGCACCTCTTGACAAGAAGCTAGACAGATTTGTTCAGAACCAACTTGTGCTATGCCTTAGAGCAACTAATTCTCTCCTCATGTTCATTACATTGTCTCTCCTCTTTATGTGAAAATGATCGTTCTGACCTGCAGAAAAATGTTTAATTATCACTCAGTTTCATGGTCACAGCGTTAAGGTTTTTTTTCAAAGATGTCTTACAAACTGAGAACAATAAATAAATAAATTAATAAAGAACAGACAAAGCCCTGTTACCTAAGAGCCTATTGAAATTCTCTACGTCTCCAGGTGTGCATTATGCATTCACCAAGTTTGCTGCTGGTGATGTAAGTTAGAAATTCTCCTGCTGGTTTTGATTACAGCTGCAGAGTCACAGATTTGAACAGCAGTAGACAATCACTCTTCTGAGCCTGCACATAAATATAAAACGTTTCCTTTTTTCTTATCACATAAACCTTCCACTACGATTACTTCAAAATGAATTCCTGTTTTCTTCAGATTTTCTCCACTTATCGTTTTACAATTAACAAAATGTATTCCATCCGACAAAGCTCTGGTATTTGCATATTCAAAGGTCACCATGCAGGTTCAAGTTATTTAACTATGAAAGAGATGATAAATTCACAATCTTTTTACATGCAGATAAAACAGAAAATTACCTCTGGGTTTTTAATTTGCATATTTACAGACACATGATAAAGAGTTTTACGATAATGGTATAAGCAGCATAACAAACTTTCAATTAGGCTGTGACAGCTCTTTGCATTGTCATTTTATTATTTAAAACACTGTCATTGCTTTCAGGGAGTAACAAAAGAATTTTACTTTCTACGTCCATACTTTGGAAGCAAAGTGGCAGCTTCTCCCGTGAAGGCTGCTGCAGGTTTTATGGGTGTCCCTCGCACTGAACAGTTGAGAGCATCAGATCTGAGCAGTGACAAATAGCAAAGAGTAGTCCTATATATTGCTAGAGCACCCTTGGGGTTTTCTTGGTTTTTTTTACTTTATTTCATGCTGCCTTTGTACAAACACAACAGAAATCTTTCTGGATGTGAATGTGAAATCTGAATTGTTCCTGGATAAAGCAATGCTCACTGAATTTCCTGTGAAACTGTAACAAAGTGGAATTCTGTCCCCCACCTAAGAAGTCCTTGGCATGCCTTACAGAAAATCAGACTCCTCAGCATCCCACATCACACACCTCAGGTAAACCGAGGCAGCTGAGCTGAGTGCAATCCATTCCAAAGTTACCCTTTTCTCGTTTAACACGGCCACAAACCTATCCAGCCTCTTAGAATGAACAGGCAGAGGGCAAACGTGCCGTAGTATTCTGAACTGTTCCAAAGGTGGTTGCTGTGACTACTTTCTATTTGTGTCAAAAGGCAACTGTGTCAAAGTCATATTTTGCTTTTAGATCCAGCCCTCTGCACTTTTAAGTCAGAGAGTAATTGATTGCAACAAAGGAAATTCTGTGTCTTTAGATATCTAATCAAAACCCGGCGCTGCAACTTGAGAAGTCCTAGAGGAGCAAGCACTAATAAAAATAAAAATTATGTGAATTTCATTAAAAATAAGATCCTACAAACCTCCAGAAATTGACATTTCTTCCTGCAAATCACAGGTAGTTTTATGACTCAGCTGACTGCAATAGAAGGCAGCCATCTCTGGTCATATCTGATGTACCAATATTGCACACCGATAGTAAATCTTTTACCAGTGGAACATTTTTGAAGGGTGTAATCAGTAGGTTGCACAAAACAGCCAATTTGCTTCTCTCTCAAGCACTCTGAAGAGAAAATAAAAGTCAGAGATATGTAGGCAATGGAACTCTTCTGTGAAAGTCCTAATAATGTCCTAATAATGTATGACTACAATACAGAATAGCTGGGACAGCTTTTGAGCTATTCTGCTGTCAGGTTTTACTCTCCTTGACATGCATCTTCCTCATCTTCATTTGCCATGGATCCCATCTGGCCTGGACTCAAGACAGTTCAACAGGTTGTGCAGCGACAGCAAGCTCTCTTTACCCCATCCTGACAGTCTGTCTTCTCAGATTCCTCTCATTTGATTTTTGTCACTGTTGTAGATTGGTTTATAGGGGGAGGAGGAGACAAATGCCAGTCACAATGAAAAGTAACCTAATTGTAGAAATTACAGTTATATGCTGTTCCCCCACGGTAACTGCCTCCTCCAAAAAAGAAGATTTAAATTAGTAATAAAAGCCATACAGTCTTAGAGCTAGAATGCCATTTTTCAAGACTTCTACTACAGGAAAGACAACCATATTCCTTCATCCTCTGGACATGAGAACCTCAGTGATAATGTTACAAGAGCAAAACCAAATGCCATGCATTTAAAAGACTGAATTGAAAGCCATGAAGGATTTATACACCTGGTACACCTAAGACTGCAGAAGAAGAAGTGACTTGAGATTGACTGAACTGGGAATCTGAAGATGAACTGAAACTTTTTAGAAATTGATAAAAATGAGAAACCTGGTAAAGTACATTTCTTTTCCTGATTTCATCTGGAAGTTGTGTGAGAATCACTACAAAAGACATCTATTTTTTTTTTCATGTCAAACCATGCTACAAATCATGTTTCGGAGAACTGGGAGTCTTGCAGCAAGGTGAAATTGCCGTTGCAGTCCAGCAGTAGATGTTATACACCTGGACTTCAGCACAGTATTTGACTCTGTTTCCCACAGCATTCTGCTGGAGAAGCTGGCAGCTCATGGCTTAGATAAGTGTACTCTTTGCTGGGTTAGAAACTGATTAAAGGGCCGAGCACAGAGAGTGGTGGCAAATGGGAGTTAAATCCAGTTGGTCATGAGTGGTGTCCCCCAGGGCTCAGTCTTGGGGCTGGTCCTGTTTAACATCTTTGTTGATGATCTGGATGAGGGGATTGAGTGTACCTTCAGTAGATTTGCAGATGACACGAAA
Organism: Chloroceryle aenea; assembly: GCA_013399075.1. Classification (NCBI taxonomy): domain Eukaryota; kingdom Metazoa; phylum Chordata; class Aves; order Coraciiformes; family Cerylidae; genus Chloroceryle; species Chloroceryle aenea. The sequence goes on along the minus strand of VWZY01001035.1, from coordinate 97,797 downwards.
TTAGGCAGGAGTGTTGATCTGCTCGAGGGTAGGAAGGCTCTAGAGAGAGATCTGGACAGGTTGGACCAATGGGCTAAGGCCAGTTGTATGAAGTTCAACAAGGCCAAGCGCAGGGTCCTGCACTTGGGTCACAACAACCCTCAGCAGTGCTCCAGGCTTGGGGAGCAGTGGCTGGAGAGCTGCCTGGCAGAAAGGGACCTGGGGGTGCTGGTTGACAGCCTACTGAATATGAGCCAACACTGTGCCCAGGTGGCCAGGAGGGTGGCCAGCATCCTGGCCTGGATCTGAAATAGCGTGGCCAGCAGGAGTAGGGAGGTGATCATGCCTCTGTACTCAGCACTGGTAAGACCACACCTGGAGTGCTGTGTCCAGTTTTGGGCACCACAGTATAAGAAAGACATAGAGGTGCTGGAGAGGGTACAGAGAAGAGCAACAGGACTGGTTAGGGGGTTGGAGAGCATGTCCTCTGAGGAGAGGCTGAGGGAATTGGGTTTGTTTAGTCTGGTGAACAGGAGGCTGAGATATGAGGAAAAATTTCTTTAGTGAAAGAGAGCAGTTAAGCCTTGGAAAGGATTGCCCAGGGAAGTGTGGGAGTCGCCATCCCTGGGGGTATTCAAAAATCGAGTGGATGTGGCACTTCAGAGCATGCTCTAGTGACCATGGAAGTGTTAAGTAGAAGGTTGGACTTGATGATCCTGGAGGTCTTTTCCAACCTTGATGATTCTGTGATTCCATTATATGAAAGAGCAAAGAAGAACTTGGTTTTCACTGTACATTTGTGATCTTGATGTTGATCTGGTTTTAGTTCAACAAATTCTTTTTCCTATTTCCTTGCCATCCTGCCCAACTTTATTCTTCAGAATAAATAAATCCTTTCTCCTTTTTCTTTTTTTCTAAATCACAGGAGGCACAGAAGTTGACACTTGGTCTTCTCCTAGGATAGCTGCTGTCTTGGTACCCTTGCCTCTCTTCTGAGATATGAAAGGCTCTTTAAATTCCACTATAACATGAGCTGTATGCCTGTGTGGTGGAATAGAAAAACCCACTCTTCACCAAACTGTTTACCAGCCTCCACTGATGAGTAACCAAGGCTACTGGATGGAACTGGAAGGAAATCTTTTAATAGGTGATTTGACAAAGAAATTGAAGTTTCAGGCCAACTCTCCAGAAATTCATGCCAAATTCAGAAACATTTTGGCTTTAGAAGAGGAAAAAAGATCACACAAGAAACATACTATGCAAATATTTGTGTGCCTGTCCATTGGTGTCACTGTTTTCTTCCCCAATAGCCAATCCTACTTAAACCTGGCCACAGCAACAGCAGTTGGACAGAAAAATTCCTACAAGTTTTATGAAAACAAACAGCAAACTAAAGGAAGAAGATCCTATTAGCATGCACACTGGGGAGAAACCTCTGGCAGGAGCCCTGCTAGTTGCATATGCTTCTATTACAACTCACAGCATGTTCAAAACCTGAGCATCAAAACCCAGAGCAATGAGTCCTAGGAGTTCTGCCACTTCCAGGATGGAAATCAACACTCAGAAAGTCAGTTATTCCAACAGTTCCACCACCCAATGGCTAAGCTCCACATGAGGAGGGTGGAGAAAGTGCTGGCTCCTCACTGTCTGAAGTAGCCTGCACATATAATGAATGATAAAGGGAAGTCATTTTAGCCATTGCTCTAACTTAAGTCAGAAGGAGAACTCTTATCCCATGCCCATCTGAGCAGAAGTGATTCAGAGGTGTCTTACTGTCACAGAATCTCCGTGGAGATTCTCAGCTCATTTGTTACACTTTGCTCAGGTCTCTGCTCGAGCCACCGCATCACCCAACAGCTGGTCCAGGTCAGGTACTATCCAAACACCCAACCACAGCACATTTTCCAGCAAAGAAAATGGCCATTTTATTCTTTTAATGCATAGAAGTATTTTTCTTTCTGTATCTTATAAGTATTTCTGAATTTCAACTATTTTCACATTTATTTTGATCCCCTGCCTTCAGGTCATTTGATGAATCTTAGGGACACTTTGGAACAACTCTACAAACTATTTTTTTTTCTCTTTTAATAAAGCCACTCTTGTTTTTTATTGTACCTGGCCTGAAACATTTTTTATGAACACAATAAAAAAAATGAAAGATTCCTTTAAATGTTCTGCCTGTGTTTTAGAACTATCACCTTTCTTAACCTGTCTGCATATGAGTGCCACAGAGCTGGATGCAGAAGGGCACAAGGTATTAGCTTAGCAGAGTCTCAGTCAGACCTTGAGTTCTGAGGGCACAGCTGTAGGCAGAGATTCTACCCATGGAAAGGAATCAAAAGGCAAAAATTCCTGCCAGTTGCACTCAAAGGCAAATTTTCCAGAAAAACATCATCCAGAATTGGAAAGAAGGTAAAAAGATCTTGGCCAAAGGCAGAGTTCCTTCATTCTAACAGAGAGATTGTGGTTGCAACTTCCTCCCATCTCTTTCCCCTTAGCACAGTGAGAGGTTTTCCAAGGGCCCAGTAATGAGAATACAGAGCCACTAAAAGACTCTAGAGGTTAGCTATGGAAGAAGAAGAAGAAGAAGAAGGAAATGAGTACAAGGTAGAGCATTTTGTTTATAACTTTTACCAGCATTATTCCTTAGAGAGAGGGAGGAGTCTTTCTTTTCTGGGATGTCAGTGGCAGAGTAAGTGGAAGGCATTGTGAGTCAGGCCAGTTCAAGATACTGCCAGTCTTTCCAGTAAGCTTTCTGGAGCCATAACATTGCAAACAACATTCCTTTTGGGCCTCAGTTTCCCAGCTGCAACACGTTTCATGGAGCTGTTGTTTAGTGTGGACCTCTAAAAACTTGAGGAGTGGGAGGTTCCAGGCAAGACAACAGTACGTGAAAAACAGAAATTATCATGTGGAATAGACAAGAATATCGTGATCCCTGGTTGTGAGGCTCCTTGGAGAAAGGATATCAGACCACTAGAAGGTTTCCAGTAGCACAAGCAAGCCAGCTGGTACACCTCATTTTGTCCACAAACTTGGCATTTTGGTCCAAGTTTCCCGAAACCCAAAGTTTCCATGAAACATGCACCTCTGAGTAAATTTATACTGTCTGATGAAAGCCATTTAACTGAGAAAGGGTTTGCTGTTGATTCCAATTCATCTCTCCATGGAGAAGGGAATGGACCATAAAAACCTCTGCCATAACGTTACAGCAGGAGGTTCAGGTGAAAGGAGTGGGACACGGTGGGTGAGGGTTGGGCATTGAGGTAACTCAAGTCTTTACTCTGGGAGTTAGAGAAGGTCCATGGTGTCCAGGTAGAAATATTTACAGCTGTACCTTACATAATACCAGCTGATTTGTACTGCCTGCCTCTCGTGTTGTCCCTGCAAAAGAAGACAGATTGGCCAAAGGAGCCAAATGCCCTTGGAAAATCAGCAGTGCTACCACAGCCTTTCGAGGGAAGTTGTTTCCTGAAAGTTGCCCTAAACTTAACTCCCTTTCCAGCTTGATAGTTACTAAAAGGTAGTTCTCAAACAAATAACCTAAAGTGAATGGAACAAACGAGCAGAATTTGGAATTGAAAGGTGTTAGCTTACTAATTATGCACAAAACATCAACATTCCATAAACCAAACACAAAGTTAAGCATCAGATCTCCTGAACAATACCAAAGGGTTCATTGCTGAGCGCAGTTATAGGCAATAAGATGCGCATTGAATTTCAGACTTTGGCAGCATTTTCCAAGACTCTTGAGAAATACACTTACCACGTTCTAATCCACACCCTTTGGGTTGTTGCTGCTGTTTTATATGGTACCAATTAAACAAACTGACAGCAGATCAACTTGAACAGAAAAGGCTGATTTTGAAACTGCAGCAAGTCATCTTCTAAATGCCAACCCACTACGTCTAACATTAATTCATTAGTATCCTTAGGACATTAAACAAGAACAGTAGAAGCTGTTCTAATATTTATTATATTTTCATTCTATTTTTCAACCCACTGGAATAAATTTCAGAAGACACAAACTCTTATAAAGTATAAATCAAGAGTGATTTAAACATAAAAGTAATTTGGCAGTCTTGCATAACCGAGTGCTACGTTCACATCATCATTTGACAGAATCTTCCTCTCCACTTCTAGACAAATAATCTATTATGTTATGAAAAAAGATATATTTGCAATTGTATATAAATCAACCTTCATGTACAATCCCTGAAAAGCCTTCATTATCCATATAGTTTTCAAGGATAACACATATCAGACAGTCCTAGCACTTCTGAATTCCTGTTTATTTTCCACCATGCCACAGGTCACACTTGGATATATACACTTGAGTTCTCCTTTGAGTAAAAGCACGTCTTTCAGGCATGATCTAACTATCAGAAAAGCATTATCATGACTAGCAATCACTGTGTGCTATCATTTTGCCCACGAAAATAAGTAGGAGCAAAGGTTGTTTTTCATATTTGAAGCTGATAATATCTAATGAACATACTCAGCAACAGGCACTGGTAACCACAGTCTTTGTTAAAGCAGAAAATTTTACATCAGGAGAGCTCAGGGAAAGCACACAATTTCTTCCTTCATGAACCAGTATATGCTAGATAAAAAAAATAAATTTAAAAAATAGATTAAAAAGGTATTTTAAAACTCTGCTTCCAGATGCTCCATTTTGCCTTGGCAATTGAGCCTCCCAAAGAGAAATTTCTGCAGGTAATATGGCTGAAATTAGCCCACTAAGGTAATTACTTGAAACCCAGGGGTTCAGATTCCATCGGTAGCTGCTGTAGTCCCTCTGGAATGACCTGGTTAAACTCTGACTATGACAGCAGATCATCTCCTAGATGCAGTTTGGTTATTCCTTTTCTTTGGCTGGATTAATTGTTCCGCGTGGGGCTACAGTGCTTCATGATGGTATTCAAGAACTATCTCTGCATACTGGGTTTGAACCCTGGACTAATTCCTTTTTCAGCTGGAGCTTTGGTGCATAGCAGGACTGCAGCAGCAATCCTTCCAGAAAGTGGCTCTGTGGTTCCCCTGTATGATCCTTTCATTTCCAGACCTACTTCATCTTTTGCCATTCAGAATGACATTCAGATTGAGTCTCCGACAGGTGGTATCTGTTCATGGATATCTGTTCTTGCAGTTTGCCACCTCTGGAAGAAGGGCAGGGTACTTGAGAAGAGTACAAGGATTTCGTTAGGTCATGCAGAAAGAACATCAGGAAGGCAAAAACACAACTAGAACTCCCTCTGGCAGCTGCTGTACCAGATAATGTTTTGACAATTACATTAAAACCAAAAAGACACCCAAGGAGAATTTCTGTCCCTTACTGGATGCAAAGGGGAATGTTGCCACCAAGGATGAGGAAAAGGCTGAGGGACTTAATGCCTTCTTGGACTCAGTCTTTAATAGTCAGACCAGTCTATAAGCATTAATGCACCAACAAAAGTCAAGTGTTTCTGGAGAAAGTGAACTTATTTGCTTTTATCCCACTTACAGGAATTCAGCAAGGAATCCATTTTTTCCTACTGAAGAAGCAATTCTGTGCCATCTTGGCCATGAAACAGTAAGGGGAGACTTAGAAGAGGCTGAAATCTCATTGTGAGTGAGATGTGGGAGTCACTATATTGCATCAGGAGGATTTTATGCAGGCAAAATTATAGATTTTACTTTAGGATGGGACTTCTGACTTGGTCACGTGAGATGAGATGACTCAAATCTCATCTAGAGACCAGTTTCACAGTGTTCATGGCCTGGAAAACTATAGCAATTTAAAGCAGAGTAATAGTCCCATGTTGCTTACAGCAGATGTGACTATGTTGAGACACAGTTTCAATGTTTGTTTGCTTAACATTTTGATCATATTTTGCCAATATTTTAATTTGAAAGTAAAAATGCTTCTTAAATGAATTCCCCAGCTTTCCTCACTTCTTGCTCTAAAAAGAGACTCCTCAGATGGTTTGTGGTAAAGGATTTTCATAGCCCTTTCTTGGCCTAAAATGTGAATTCACTTCAGGAAACCAGAGTAGACACATTCTCTTGCTGGAGCTGGAACAGAGGAGGTTTCTAGGTCTAATGCATTTGAGAAAAGCCTGGATGCAGTAAAGAGCACAGTGTGATTAAGACTGGACCAGTGCTACCAAAAGAACAAAGGCTACAGCACATCTAGCAATGACTGAGGGCAGTTTATGCTTTGATTTAGTAGTTATTAATGTGACTCATCCGTACGTTACCAAATATCACACCCAGAGAGTGAAGATTGAAACATATGCCTGTGAAATAGAAAAGGGAGCTTTTAAGAGAGGCCTTGGCAGAAGGGGTGGGAGGGAGGGGTAAGAGCAGGATGGAAAGAATGGGGTTTTTCTTGCTGTTTGCTTCCTCCAGTAAAATGGATGCACTATTTTTTTCCAGTAGAGAAAAATAGGCAACTCCCGGTCTTTTTATTTTTTATAAGCCAGCCTACCTTCTAGTCCTTAAGAAAGAACAAGATGAGGATGGAAAGACAGGCTATGGAGACACCATAGCACTGGGCAGAAAATAAGCATCCCTTGAGGAATTCTGAGATGTTTCTGATCCCTCCTATTTCCCACTCCTTTGGCCTTTCCCTAATCCCAGTGCAACCTCAGGACCCATGCAAGGGCAGAGGAGCATGTGTGGGCATAAAAACGGAGGCTTTTTGACTTCACCACAGACCAATACCATTGCAGCTTCTTAGGAATTCCCCAAGGTAGTGGGAAATTAAATTCCTTTCTGTCTCCTTCTCCAGCTATTTTCAGGAAGAGCACCACTAGATGGCACTGGGAACTGTGACCACCCTGTAGAGAGCACTTTGGCCATGGCTGTACCTGCAAGGGAAAGCAGTGGGTGCACTGCAAGGGCTGCTGATTCACCTGCCACCCTGCTTTGCACACATGGGCAGAGAAGGCAGGGCAGGGGCAAGAGCACACCACCTTACCTCTACTGCCAGGAGAGGGTGATAGCAGTAGTTCTGCATGTCAGAATAAAAGGGAATGATCGGTGTCTTGCTGCTCTTTACATTCAGAACTGTACCAGCTATCTAGCATAACCTCTCCACGTGTTATTAGAGTAATCCTAAACTACTCAGGGACTGATGTTACTGCTCCCATTAGCAGCAACGTTGTTTTCAGTTTGTTCAGACTCTGGGCTGGGGAGGAGCAGTGAGTAATGTGTTCTTTATCCTAGTCTCACTAAGAGGGCTGACAAAAACCACAGAGCAATTCTATTTTGCATAAGGTTATAGTTCCTAGAGGACAAACAAACCTTCAGTGAAATTGCTTGAAGATACATTTGATCAAGAGTCCCATGTACACTCAACACAAATATAATGAATGTAACAGAGAGATCATCAGCATACATACCAAGTCTGTGCTCCTAGTTGTCAGTGGACCGCATTTTTACATCCAGTCATGTCATGTTTGAGCTCCCATGCACCACGTGGTTAAAATGTGTGTCGGCACACACAAAAGAATGCATTCATCATCCTAAAGCCAATCTAAAAACCACATGCTACTTCGAGAGCAGTCACATATGTTAGATACCTTCCCCTCCCTCTAAGTGACACAACTGCTGTCTCTAAGCAGCAGATCTTCACGTGGCCATGAGATCCTGCAGCCAGCTCCACGCTGGATACATTCACCTCCAGAATCAGGGCATCTCTTGGAGAGGGGTTGCTTTAATGCTGCTTGGTACCTTGAGTTAGGCTGGGACTCAAAAGGACCTCTCTCAGCATTGAATGTGCTTGGAGCTCTGAGCAGAACCTAGAAGCACTCAATTTCCTTCCTCTGGCTGTCTCCTGATGGAAGATGAAGGCCTAGCAGTTCATGTATTGTCACCTCCCCACCTCGGATCAGCTCAGGAGGACAATCACTGAAAAACTGGACCTTTAGGCCATGAACTCTGAAGGCTGATTGGGAGTTTTCTGGGGGTTAGAAGAAATCTGATGTGGAAGTTGTGTGCTCTATAAAGGCAATTTCCTAAGTAAAAATATTTCTTGGGTATGAGGCTAAATTATTCAGTTCAGTCTCATCCCACACGCTGGCAGGAGGTAATTTTTTACCAGGAGGTAATTTTTTAATCATTCCATGATACTCAGCAGCAAAGCTAGGCACCCAAAAGTTAAGCAACCAGATGTATTGTAAGGGACTGTGAAAAGTTCTTCTGGAATTTAATCACAGTCTCAGGGTAATGACAAGAAGTCATTTCCCATATGCTGCTAGTCAGAATTCTCTTAAGCATCAGCCAAGAAGTCACAGGTCTAATAATGTGCAACAGCAAGCAATTCCTGAGCTGGGAATGATGTAGTTGGGAAATGTCGTTGATGTCTCTGAGAAAAGACTGATGCAAGGCTAAGTTCATTGTTCAAAAGGTTACCAGAGATCTCCAAGGCAGCACATGAGAAGCCTTTCCACGGAGACATGAAGGCAAAGTCCAGTCTGCTAGGCTGGTGGACACGGATCCTTGGCCAGCCATACAGAGAAGTGCAAAACTGTTGGAAACAATTTTTTATTTTTACTTTTTCTGACTCCTAAAATATTTAGTTTCAACATCTGACATTTCCCTACTGCTTTAAGAGGAAAATACAGAACCAATCACTGACCCTTACCACTGTTCTCAAGATTTAATGATCCCCAATCTGAACTTTTTATCAAGTTAACTTTTCTACAGAGGAGGCAAAGAATAATCCAGCTCCACATCTCTGCAACCTAACTCTGCCACAGCAGTACTCGGAATAAGTACACTGAAATATAGAAATGTCTNGATGGGATTGGCCTTCTGGGCTGCAAGCACACCCGGCTGCTCATGTCCAGCTTCTCATCCACCAGCACCCCCAAGTCCTTCTCTGCAGGGTATCTCTCTGTCACCTCCTCCCCCAGCCTGGACTGACAGTGGGTTGACCAACTCTGATTAGAGTAAAAATTCTGCTGCACCCTTGAAGCATAACTCCCTCTAATACTGACCTGAATCAAATTTGTTTGAAATATTTTTAATTATTAGCAATATTAAACCTCAAATTTTAAAAGATGGCTTAGTGTTTTTCTGAATGCAGTTGATAGACACATAAATTTCCCACTGGTATTCAATGTACTCCAAAGATTCAGCATAAACCAAACCAAAGATCAACACTCTCCAGCTGGTCTCTGTAAATCTGGCCAGGAAAGTATTAGGACAGCTTCCATAAGTCCTGTCTGACTTGCCACAAATGTCCCAGTTAAGCCAGTCCCCACGCAGAGTTCCCCAAAGCCAGACAGCAGCAAACCAGAAATCAGATGATGTCTGTCCTCAAAGGTGGTGGGCTAGGTTTCTACATACTAAGCACGCAGTGAGGTATCAATCCTCCAACTGTGGCTTGAAGTAAAGAAAAATCCAAGGTAGTTTAAAAGAATGGCTGACTTCACAGTTTTGACTTTGCAGGACCTTGTATAAATTAGGAACCCTTTCAGCCTGCTGTCTGATTGACAGTTTCTTCAGATTATTTTTATATAAATCCCTTGTATAAAGGAAGCTTTCCCCTGTCTTGCAGTGAGCTGTAATCTCACAGATACTCATAACATTATGGTGGGCAGGTGGATACAACCAGGATTTTTTATGCAGACTGCTAATCCACAAGGTATAGCAGATAGATTATTGTCTCCTTTCTCAGTTCCTAACATACAAGGATTACAACAACGTGAAAAATAACTTTCTTTTCTCTTTGGAGGTGGTTTGTAGTCCAAGGACACCCAAAACAATGCTGCAAAGGTAAGAGGCTGTTGACTTTTTGCTTTGTCAGATGGTGGCATCTGGTCCCATTCCCATTTACTAGAATGCAGGACATTCTCAAAATTTCATTCCAATTTAACTCCAAAGTTCCTCAGCACTAATGGAAATACAAAGTCTGTTGGTATCCAGAGCACTACACACTACAAATTTTTATGGGCAGGAAGAGAGAATCCTCGTACAATAGCTACATTACTGGAAGACTGAGTGCATGCAGGAACAAACACCTCTTCTGTGCAGACTCCTCTCAGACAGACCACTGATTACTGAGGGGCTGGAAATAAACACAACTGATTTCAGCCTCAAAGGTTTTCCCACGTCACTGGACTTTATGGGCTTCTCCTGTACCTTTAAAAATGGATTTCCCTGAAGGACATGTGCATGTTAGAAATGGATTCCTCACTCCCCTTTCAGAGAAGGCTTTTTGACATTTTTAACATGTTTATGTTACAGAAATCAAGCAGCCTCTGGCTTCCTGCTACCAGCAAGAACAGGATGAAATAGCTATGAGACTGAGAGCCTAATTCCAGTACCTAGACAATCCACTTGCTTCAATGAACATTAGTACCATCCATGGATACGTAGAAAAGAGAAAAATTTTGTAGCTCTCTTAAAAGATTGAAAACATGGCACAAATATTGATTTCCCTCTTCCTCCCTATGCCTTAGAACATTAAATATTAATGCTGCCAATACAGTAATGGTCTAAACTTTCACATCAAGCAGCATCCTAAATAATTAATATTTAATAGAAGATAAATATCTAATGTGTTAATTGCTTAAATGATTACAGCAGATGGTAGGAATCAGCATGATTTCATGGAAGCCATAGGGAAGCACTATTAGATACAGAATCATCCCCACGGTCAAGGATGAGCTCACCTTGCTCCTTGCTCTCCTCTTCCACTTGGGTCCCCCAGCCTAGATTTCTGTTCATTGTAGCCAGGCAGAAGGGGAAGGGGGACAGGGGAACAGATCTGAGTCCAGAACATCTGCACCAGGGAAGGAAGAACGAACCAGATTCCCAAGAAATCCTCTGACTTAAGAGAAGGCCAGAAAACTAAGGATTGGGGAGTGTAACAGGAAGAAGTTTCAGTGGAGTTTATTGGGGAGACAGTGGGGGAAACTTTAAGCCTCTTGGAAGACTCAAGCCAAGACATTACACTAATACTATTTTCCCATACTTTAGGTAGAGATGTTTTTAATATGTGAGCATTAACATCACCTTTCTAATTATGCAGGCCTAGACTCTTACATCATGTTTAAGAGGTCATAAATTTAGTGCAATAAATCTCAGCTGAAATATTTAATGCAAAGTGTGTTCAGCACTACTTAGAGTTACTTTTAAATTCCACATTTGCAGGACTCCTATGTTTCCACAATATTTTTGAGAACATACAATTCTTTCCACATTGTGGGATTTTCATGTCTAGAGAACGCTCTCAAGAAGCTTTGAACATTTAAGGGTGAACATTCAAAACAGTATGAGAAAATAATGAGATTAATTAACATGTTTCTTCTTTTGCCATGAAGTAAATTCTGCCTGCATCTGAGCTGTTGGAGAAACCTCAGTTGCAAGCCTTGAACTGTAGATTACCAGAGATATCTGCAAGGTAAAGCATCAACATTTCCTTATGCCTTTGGCTTTATTGCCCGCATATGCAAGCTGAGTAAAACAAGAGTCAGCTGCTGCAGTGTTCCATAAAAGGAGATGAGCTCAGGGGTTTGATACTAGAGATGTGCACCTAACTTATGAAGGCAAATTGTTCAGCAGAAAACTGAACATCAGCTTGAAGTGTTGTGGAGAAAGTCTGGAGCGTGGAAAGACTTGTCGATCCTATCTCATCTGCCAGCGCATCTCCAAGCTAACAGAGAGGGAGGGAAAACAACTTTTCAAAGATGCTTTGTTACTGTAAATCACCTTTCTTTTATGAGGTTTAAGAGACCCCTGAACAATCTTTAAGGCTGGCTGAGTCTCCATATTTTTGCTTGGCTTGTTTTGAATGAGCAACAAATGAATTTTAGTCTTCAAGTGATTAATCATTCAAGTACATGTGGGGTTTTTTGTTACTCCCTCATAACAATACCCCATATTGCAATTGTGCAGACATATTGTATCCTTGTATTCAACGTGTGACAGGAATTATTTTCTCATGAAAATTACACCTTGACAATCCCTAAGGTACCAACAGTACATCTTCTGAACCTACCCCTGGATTGATGGATGAAAGAACATTATTTAGTGATTCATTCTTCTGCATTTACAGGATATTTTATAGATGCTTCCACAGCAGCACTGGAGATTTATATTGACACTGACTAAGTAACAAACACAGAGGCAGCAAACAAGCCCGTCTTGAATGAATTAAATCCATGAGCCTGCAGAAACAAGCACAGGTTTTGTAGCATAAACTGAAATCAAACTGTGATCCACAATTCAAGCAGCTGTTAGTTTGTTGTATGGGCATATAATGTACTCATTGTATACTTACAAGTGTAAATACATAATTTAATAGAAACCACCTTAGAAGCATAAAGGATAAGCCAGTGGGGAGATAAATATATACCAGCAGATTATATATATATGTATACAGCTGGGGGTATGTATATGTATATATATGCATATATATAAATATATATATACACACCAGTGTTCTGTGGTTGGGAGACAGACCTGTCCTGGAAACTTTTGGCAATGATGACCTCAGAGTGCTATAAAATTCTGGGCTGCCTACTTCAAGGCTGTACGGAGGAGCAAGGAGTGATGCTCAGGAGGCTCAGCCCACAGAGCTGCCAGCTTTGTGCCAGTGAACTTGAACTCCTGACCTCTGCGGCTGTCCTGGTGCACACATCAGAAAGCTTTGGTGTCCTTAGCAAGCTGGTGTGGTCCTAGGGAGAAGTTGTAGGAATTCTGAACTGGATTTGTTGGGAATTTGAGAATCACAGATGTTTAGAGACAAATACTATGTGTTTGTCCTGTTGACAACACTTTAATGAGTCTGGTTTGCTGTTTTTTTTTCTATAATTTCTAATACACCGAGCAAATTCATTAGCAGGACAGAGAAATGTCAGCACCTCTCCTCTCCTGTTTCCACCCACAGCTGCCCCATGCTATGCCAGCTGTGTGCAGATTGCTTTCTGCCATGATTAAGTTGTGATTGAGCAGCATTTCCATTTGCACTGGTTCTGCATCTCCCCATGGTTCAACCCCTTAGCATTAATTCTCTCCAATAATTAATGGAATATTTTCGGGGATATTTTCCAGTTGTCTTCTGCTCCCAGGGGATCAAGTAGGCTGGAGTAAATCTTTGGGTTTTGTAGCAGAAACTGAGGGTATATTTCACAGCACTGTATGGATGTGAATCAGAGACAGAGAGCATCCTTTCAGCTCCTCGTGAAGCATTTGCAGTCAGGCTTTCATGGCAGAGAAAGAAAGTGGCATTGTCAATGTTTGGTTGAACACCATCAAGTTTCTGTAGGACTCACAAGAGGAGCTTTCTTTTTCCTTTTTTTGTTTGCTTTTTGGGTTTTGTTTGTTCAGTTGGGTTTTTTGGTTGGTTGGTTTTGTTTAGGTCTTTTATTAATAATTTTACTTTTTGGCTTGAAGCTGCTTGAACTTTATTATAACTCTGAGGAGCTTTTGTGAAGCAATAGCTGTAATATCATCAGAACAACTTGCAGCAACAAGTTTGATATAGCTCCTAAACATGTTTTTTATGTTTCTAATCTATTTTCCACCTCCCGTTTTCCAGCAGCACTTATCTGCTCCCATGAAACTGTTCAAGGGAATTCCATAATCATTACCTCTCTATCTGCACTTCCATGATGATTCTTCATTTCTAGAAATGGAAAAAAGACTGCAAAATTGGTCCAGTGCTGAGATTCTCATTCTTTTGGCTATGGAAAACTGTGTAGAAACATAAACCCTCGTGTTGGTATGTACCACCCAGGAAAGAGAGCGACAATTTAGCACATCCCTGGCTTATCCCTGGCTTCATCTTTACCTGCTTTTGTATCTGCTGTCAGAATGGTGTGACACAGACTAAAATGCCAACAGACTGATGTGACAGGCTATTGGTATCACGTTGTCATGTCAGGTAGGGAACGATATCTCAGTACTGATAATAGTTAGTATTGCTTGGTCGCTGTAATACTGCACTGCAGAACTGTTTCACAGAAGGCAAAGTGTTGCCTTTTAAGCACACTGAAGCACTCCTCATAAGAGCCAGCAAAGTCATGGAAAATTTACTTTCACATCATTACCGCTCTTGCTTGTTTTCATCTCTCATTTGCCTCTTTCATCCTTTCCATTGATTAACACGTGCTCTTGTTTCTGGTTCAGACACTCTGGAAGTTCGCTGCATGAAAAGGTCACACTGCTGAACTCACAGGGTATTCCTCTATCCATTAGCTTTTCTGAAAGCTAATGAAGATCAAGGGTTATGAAACCTTGCTTCTGATCACAGAAATAAATAATTTCCCCCTTAAACTCACACATCATGAAGAAGACCATCTCTGTTTACGATGATGATTATGTTAAGGTATTTTCTGTTTATTGCTAAGGTTTTTTATAAAAAAATATTTGTCACATATGTCCTTTATGCCTTAGAGAGGCAGAAGGTTTTCTTCCTTCTTAAAATTGTCAAGGGGGTATTAGACCTTGAACAGAAAGTGAAATAAATATAAGAATATTTAATTTCATATATGAAAGGGCACCTGGTTCCTGTTCCCGGAGTAATAGGAGCAATTAACTTGGTTTGCTTTTAGGTTTTAGTTCAGAAGGTTTGTAAACCGACTGATGGAGATGTTTTAGGATTAGCTATAGTTACATGACATTTTTTAAGCCAGACTTGTTTTCCCAAACGTTTTCAATGTTAATTTTTAACAACTCTGTAACTCAGATAATATATTGACATAAACATTACGCCACCCGATAGAACAAAAGCACTGAGGATATGTGAAGTACCAAACTAATATTTATCAGTAAGTGTTAGCAATTATCTAGTTTGAAATTATTTTTAGCTAAGATTTCTGTATCTTACCTATATCTTGTATCCAAAGAGGAAAAGAAAAAATTGTAAGGATGAGAGCTGCTAAAGGTTTGGTTTTGGTTGAAGGCCTATGAAAGAAATGGATCATAAGGGCACTATATCTCTTTGAGATTACTCTGCAAATAACTGATATTTCCTGTGGTACTTTCTGTTTGACTCTTCACATGGATGAACAAATTTTTAAAAGAGGCATTTGTTGACTAGATTATTTCTCCAAAAGTTTATAGGTGAAGGAGTGATCATATTTTCAGAGCTAGAAAGTGTTTATGTGTGGTGTTGGGATTGGAGAGTGTACTATTTCCGTTATTCATATTACTGGGGGGGTTAAAGTATGGGGTTTTTCTTCTTGCAGAGTTGCAGTAATTGGAACATCATTTGTAGTCAGAGATTCTTGGGAGTATCACAAAAGATTTTGTGGCACCATGCTGCGTACAGATGCTTAGGTGAAAACAAGCTAAAGCAGCCTCTGTGGCCAAGACATGGTACAAATCTATTTGTTTCAAAGAACACAAGTTTGTTCTTTCCACAACTTTTGATACAGGTCAGTGATTCCATTAATGTCACCTGATAAGCAAGCCATGGCCTTTATAAATTAATGATCACATGCCCTTGGAAACCTAGTCCTTGTTTTAATTTAAAACAGAAGTTATTTAATTCTGAGAGGTTTTTTCCCCCGTATTTGGAAGCAGTCAACTATGTATTATCTTTCCACCATGGCAGCTCCTGGCTATGTCCTGGAAAAGATCAAAGTCCTGTGTTAATTGCTAGGTATGATATACTTAATCCTTTTATTGTGATTTGTCAGGTGGAAATAGATGGTATGTTCTTCCAAAATTAGATAAAAGCCAACAAACACCTAAGGAACCAGAGCATTAGAACCCCTAACTTTTAGAACATCACTGCTAGTATTAAACAGTGGAACTGCCCCATCTTCCCTAGTGTTCTCTATATATCAACCTGGATGATGATAGGAGTGGAAAGACAATGCTACCTAGGAAAAAAAAAAGTAAATATGGAGTTTTTTCCTATTTCTGCATTATATAAAAAAATTACTTTTGCATCAATAATAATTAAAAGTGGCTTGATCCTTTCAGGAGCATTGGTAGCTTTCCTAACGTCTATCAAAGCATCAGTCTACCTGTGTTTGAGGCACACATGTAGGCACGTGCAGCTGTGACTTTTCCCTGTACTTCAAAACATCTGCCAGCCTTACTAGGCTTATCTGTTCTTAAGGAAGTAACAATATAAAGCAGCTTTCAAGGAAAAAACGGGAGTAATAATGTGATTTCATTCTGCAAATCTATAACCTCAAATCCATAGTGACTAGGAGGAATTAATTTTTATTAGACCTATCTTCTGCATAAAGAGACAGCTAAGCCACCTAACAGGCCAGGGTGGGAAAGTGAAGGCAATGTTTCTGACAAGAAAACTTGAGCACAGCGATTGTTGCAGTCACGTGATGTAGAAATTCAGTCAGATTCTTAAGTCTATTTCACAGATACATGCAGTGCACAAAGCACTATCCCAAACGTGAAATTCTGACTGATTTGGATAGGAATTATGAATGGAGGGATCTAATTCAGCTTTTGATACAAACCATAAGACAAACTGAGTCATGTGTGTATAATGGATGAGTGCTGCACAGCACTGAGGGATACTGAGTGCTCTCAGCTTCTTCTGAAGTGAGCTTACTCTAGGACAGTTACCATCTCCCTTTTGGGTTCCTAGCTGATGTTACACATCAGCAGAAAGAATTGCCAGGATAAGAACAAACCCTTTTGCTGAGCAGTGGCCAGGGGTGCTAAAACTCAGTACATTCAGATGAGTCCCAGCCTGACCTCCTCAGGCGGCGGAGCTGCTGGTTTAAATCTTTCCTGAAATGTTTTGAGTTTGAAACTAATTTTTTTCTTTCAGATAGTAAGGGGGCTCAGAACATTTATCTTGATTCTGACTTACTCCAAAGTTTTGAGGACATTGGAAAGTCTCACTAGAGTCCCTCCTGCCTTTTAATTATTTTTTTTTATTATCATTTTTTCAGCGGCTGTGGCTGTTCTTTGGTATTCCTCCCCTAGACCTTATGGCTGGTAAGAGATGGGGTAGTGTGACTTCTTACTGTCTGTATCCTCTTATGCTCGGTATGAATTCTCCAAAAAGAAGCAATGTTGTGCAGCTAAGCATGACTCTGGCACCTTTTTCTGTCTGCGATGTTAAATATCCCCAACAATTCTAAATGTGTCTTGAATCTCATTCATTTTGCTGATTGCCTGTGAAAAATGAGCATCACAGGAGCTGAAGCTCCCAGCTTGAAGTTATAAGTAATGTTCTATTATATGTTTACAAGCTCATAAAAAAATAATAAAACTGCAGACTGCTCTGAGAATGGAGCAAAACCGAGAATGAAATTAGGAATCGAGCCTCGTGCTCTTCAGTACAGCACCCTGTTTACTGAATAGACTTTCCAGTCCTTGATCATAACCAGGTTTCTTTATGCTTGACAATGTTTTATGAAAAACCTGAAGTACATGTAAGTTACTCTTCTAAGGTGCACCTGTTCTGTAGGCAAGGAAAAATGGGTGTACGTTGGGATGCCAGTCCTGAAGCCTGGGCGACAGCAGTAGGGTAAAAAGGGATGCTGAACCTGAACTGCAGGTTAGAAAACAGTCAGGTCTCATCTCAAAGTACTGAGATGCAAAATAGTTCTTCTTACCCAGCAGCTGAGTCCTTATTACATCATGCTACTCATCACACCTAACCCTGTAGGATCTCACCAAAGCTGAGCTCTAAATGCCATATGCAGTGGGATCTTTGTGCAAAGATGCTTCCAGAGTGCACAGGCAGGTGCAAAATACAGTTCTTACAGCAATTTCCTGGGTAAGGCGTGGATGAGACAATAGATCCCTTTATGAGGCTCTGTTTGACTACAGAAATGAGCAATTGTTCACATTATATTTAATAAATCCCTTGACACCCTGTTAAAAGGACCCATGTTTAGCTGAGGACTTGGCATGAATGTACTTCCAGAGGTTTAATGACCTTTCACTTTTCGAGGTGTTCTTTATTTAAACTAATGAAAATGAGCTCTACTTAAAAGGCTTTTAAATGCTGATTAAAAATTAAATCAGCTGTTCATTATCCCCAGGTGGCCTTGTTCTAAGAGCAGTAATTCAGAGAGAGTCAAACAAGTAGTCTTTTTAATGTAGCTAGATGTTGAGTTGGGAGGACTTTGTTAGAGCTGTTTATTAATCACCAAACTTTCAACTCCTAATGCAAATGGGTCTGTAAACACAGGACTTCTCCCCTCTGTTATTTCTGTCTCCTTCTTGTTAGAAATATGGAAGAAAATCAGGCACATTTCTGAAGGTGCCTTGTGGCACAGACAGCAGAAATGTAAACAGCTGTGTTATTTCACAGACAAAATATTGATAACATTAATAATATTAATAACAGTAAACTGAAAATTAGCTATAGCAAGTCTGACTTTACATATTTGATTATTTTGCTCTAGAGTTGGAAAAGTTTCAGAATCATTTCCAGTACAAATCACAATGAGCAATGCTAAAGCCTCAATGGATTAACTGTTGTTGTTTTGCTGTTGTTTTGTTGTGGTTTGGGGTTTTTTGTTGTTTTGTTTTTCGTTTCCTTTTTATTATTATTATTATTATGGCTGCTGAGAGCACTGGCCTGGGATTTAGGTAGTTAAACATGATGTAAAATGTGAAGAGAACAACATCTTCAAGCTTATAAAGGCTCATGTATCTGAAAAGCAGGAACACTCACTGCTTAAACACCAAGATTGTTTTACAGAATTTTATCATGTACTTCTTAGTCTATAAAATCTCACTTGACAGAGAACTTCCTGATCTTGAAATGCAAGCTTAACTAGTAAGAGATAAACTTGGACAGTGCAGACTATTCATGATCACTTTGAGAAAAGCTAAGGCAGGGCACTTTTTGAGAACATTTAGACATAAGAAGGAAGGAAACAGCTTTTTGCCATGCTAAACCTTGAGTTTCACCATAGCTAACACTTTCCTTCTAGTTTTATCTATGACTCTTTGTTACTTGTAGTAAAATGAGTGCCAAACAGTTGTTGGGTGAAATATGCTGCAGAGTATTAGGGGAGCTATTCAGCAGTTACCTTGTTTCTTCTGCAGCAAGGAGGATGGAAACCCCAAGCCTTTGGTGGCCAAAATGTTTGAAAGTGCCTGCCTTGAAGAGAACCTAGTGCCTTGCCTCCTATTCCTGCCTAGCAGAGTCATCTGTTCATTTGCCTGTTGTAGTGGCTGTTCTAAGGATGCACTTCTAGTGCATCCTTGTATTCCCACATTGTTTGAAATGTGTGGCAGAGCTGAACAAAGATTTGTATCCCAGATGGCTGCTAGGAGAACCGGCTCGGTGCAAGTGGCCAGCTATACTGCTCTGCCTCCCGCCCCTGGATGCTTTGTCTGGTAAAATTTGTTGGTGGCTAAGGCTCTCTTATTCTCAGGTTTATGAAGAGGAGCAGGAGAGGCTGCCCTGGTGATGTTGTGAAGACAGGGCTGCAGAGACAAGAAGGCCTCCTGCTAGCTTGTGCGTGGTTTATGCAGTCACACTCACGCGCCTTTTACCTCGTGACTTTCTAATGGGTTTTGGAATTGGGCACATGACACCAGGGAATGCAGCGTGGGTGTCTGAGGTAACGAGCAAACATCCCTAAATAGGATTTCTGTCTGAAGAGCTATTCAGACTTTGGTCAGTGAAACTTTAATCTCTCTCCTGCCCCCATGTTAAAAGAAGCTCTTTTTTTTCCCATCCTGTTTGGAGAAGGAACAATAATTTAATCATAGTGTGAGATTCATCTTTAAACATCAAATTCTAGGAATTCTTTCTGCTCCAATACTAATGCAGAACAGACTGTTACACAGTGGTAACTAAAGTAACGAAAGCACTGATGTCTTGAAGAATGTCCTTGGCTGATAGCTGTATTTAATTATCTAAAGTAATTGGAAGAAAGTTATTTTCCAAGGTAATGAGTATCCTTCCTAAAAACTCCTGCTGTTCCTACTGGTGAATTAGCTTCACTATTGCCTGTGGAAGAAAGGGATTTTTAAAAAGAGCAGTGCTTTGAATGCAGAAAGCAAAAATCTGGAAAAGCATATTAAAAACTCTCTGTCTTGGGTGACCCTAGCTGCCTGCATGCATTAGGAGCAGCAGAGCTGGGATCCCGTTCTTCTGCCTGCCGTGTCATAATGGTTTTCAGCACATGTGTAGGAGCCTGTATGAAGAGCTAGGCCTTTTGGGACAACACAGAGAAATGCCAGACATGCACACATTAATAAATACAGAATGTAGGATAAAAGTTTCACTGATATCCACTCCCCTCCTCCCTCACTGTTTGTGACTTTAGAAAAACCCTATACATTTGTAGCCCTCTTCCCCCCTCATTGTGCTGAGTGACTTTAAGAAATTGTCACTTCCTGATCCAAGAAATGCTTTCTATTCCCGCCACCTCCCCTGGAATCTAAATTATTATTTTCCAGGGGAAGGAGTATTCTCTACAGACAGCTCAGAACTGTGTTAGCAGGGGAAAGAGATTTAACAAGTTCAAAAGACTGGGAATGAGAAGGTATTACAGCAAAGCCTTGTGTTTTACATGGCACTCTCTAATGGGAAATCAAACGTATGATGTTCTTCCCTCTCATTAGCAGCTTCCATGCTTTCCACAAGTGGAGGGTGACGTTGTTCTTGCTGTTAGCAGTACTTTAGAAAATCTTCTGTACAGATGGAGACACCCCTCCAAAAATGATTTTTTTTTTTCCCCAAGAGTCAAGACTTCCATAACTAGTTCTGGTGTGTACTGTTAACTTTCTTACGTGAGAGGACTGCTAAATGAAAAGGATTCCTGGCCCTTGGGCTAGATCCAAAGGTCTTATGTTTTCAAGTGCTCATTGTTATCGTGTTGTGCTCTAATGTGCCTTGTTTACTGATGGGAATAAATCATTGGCTCATGTGCAGCATGTCAGCTCTCTAGATGATCTATCAGGGCAGTAAGTTACCAGTCATAGTTCAGTTCACTATAGTGGCAACCTAAAAAGAGCATTCTCAGTTTCATTTAGATGTCAGAAACAACCTAGAAAAATAGCAGAAAACTCTGGCTACATTTATTCATCCTTCTCCACAGAGTAAGTTAGTCTAGTTGGAACACGGTGCTAACTTAAGGATAGTTTAAGATGAGCCTAAATTTAAGCTCAGTGCTTACCTGGACAATTGCTCCCATCTGGGATGTATATGGCCAGTTACAGCAGCTCTGCTTACAAACTTACTTAGTGGCTGTGACTTTCCTGCTTCCAGTTGCACATCCATTGCAGGTTTAGCCAAAAATGTGATGCCACATTCTTCATAAAGTTAAAATAATTTCTTGCTTCCTTCTATTCTTGTATTCAGTGCTTATTTTGGAGTTGTTTTTACTTGGAAACAGTTTTGTTTAAAAGCACATTCTTGATTTATGGGTTATGTCTTCTTTTAAACAATGTCAATTTCCTCTATGGGGGAAAATAATTACACTTGAAAAGCCAGTGTAATAATTAGAGCCTTAGGATAATTATTTAGTTCAGGCATCTAAAAGAAAACACAAGACTGACAACTAACCCTAGTCAAGCTTTCTGGTTTTTACTGTTCATGCTATTGAAATAAACTTTACTGGACAAGAGGATTCTGAGATGTCCAAAGACAGAATCATCAATACAAAGCACAGCACTGTGAGGGCCGCTGTGGGGAAAATAACTCCATCTCAGTCAGACCCAACAGAGCAGAAGAGCTGCTCCAGCCCTCCAATCATCTTTGCAGGCCCCCTCTGGACCCCCTCCAACAGATCCATGTCCTTTTGTGTTGGAGGCTCCGGAGGTGGAGCTCAAAGCACACGTCTGTATGTGTGCTTTGAAATAGATGCAGTCATCATTCAAAAACTCTTTAAGAATGTTAATTTTCCAAGCAGGTTGATATTATTGTGCAGGGAACACTGTACTGGGTATTGGTACTGGGAAGAGTATTAAGTAATTATTGCTAGTGGTTTTATAATAAAATCATGAGGAAAATTAATCACTTTGGGCAGATATTAAGTTCAGCTTTATTTAGTGCAAGGAAAATGTGTTATCAAGAAAGGACATTCCTGTTTCATTTTTTAAATCAATTTAAGAGTCAGAGATCTTTTGAGGAATGCCACAAACACAAGTGATATTCTTAACTGGTAGAAACTACATTTGCAGAGGTGCTCCAGCCCCTGGATCATCATTGTAGCCCTCCTCTTTTCCTGCAAGGTGTGTAAAACGTTACATATCTGAGCTCCTGTGTGCCTGAGCAGGCTCCAGCATAAAAACTATTGTTTCCAAAGTCCGTTTTGACTGAATCTCAGGAGGTTGTGGATCAGTCTCTCTCAGAAGGCAGAATAAGAATAGGTTAACTTTGCCAGAACAGCCTTTTGTATCCCAAACTGATGCTGTTTTGCTGCGTTCTGCCATTGCTAGTGTGGAAGTTAAAGGCCTTATTATGGAAGCTGTTCTTGGCCTTTTAAAAAACAAATCCTGGGAGTACAGAGAGGATCCTGTGATGAAAACTCCCTAAGTGAAGGTGTGAGCACTTGTGCCTGGAAGAACTGAAAAATGGTATTTGAAATAGGTCAGGCTATTTATACAACTGTAGGCAAACACACCCTCAAGTTTTCCTTTGGGAAACTCTACAGAAAACTGTATCTCGTTGCTGTGGAATAAGTTTAGTCTCATGAAGTAATTATGAAGTCAAACTCAGGACACTGAAAACAAAGAGGGTGTGGAAGGAAGCTAAAAGCTTCCTTCTGCAGATAGTAAAGAGGGCTAAGATAGTGCTGACGGGACAGCTAGCAGCCCTCAGGCCACAGAATCAGACTAGAACTTGTCTAAAATAACTTTTCTGTAATATATACTATGAGGTCATCAAGTCCTTGCCACTGTTTCGTTCTTGCCTTCAGTCCTGGCTTGACATACTCTTGTCCAGATGACAAAGAGGCAGTTTACTGGGAGAAGTGTTCTCCTTTTAACACCAACCTGGAGTGACCCTGCAAGGTCTAGTGAGCGAGTTGCTGTATCCCTTGGCTCCTCCTATATAGATGTGATCAATCAGAGTTGAAGAAAGACAGTAAATAATTCCCTCCATCTATCTGTCCTTCCTAATGCAGCAATGTTCTTCCAATGCCTGGAATCACAGAATCATGGAATCACAGAATCACCCAATCGCAGAATGGTGGGGGTTGGAAGGGACCTCTGGTGATCATTCAGTCCAACTCCCCTGCCAGAGCAGGATCACCTAGAGCAGGTCACACAGGAATGTGTCCAGGAGGGTTTGGGAAGTCTCTAGAGTAGGAGACACCACAACCTCTCTGGGCAGCCTGTTCCAGGCTCTGTCACTCTCATAGTAATGGAGTTTCTCCTCATGTTGAGGTGGAACTCCCTGTGTTCCAGTTTGTGCCCATTGCCCCTCATCCTATCACTGGGCACCACTGGAAAGAGACTGGCCCCATCCTCTTGACACCCACCCTGCAGATACTGTTAAACAGGAAGGGAAGGTCCAGCCTAGATCTTCCCGGAGAAGATTCTAGACATGCCAGAAAGACAGCCAATAGATAAAACACAGTAAATATCCAACACACCAACCAATCCACAATGAGCAGACTGAGCCCATACAAGAAATTAACAACTGCTTGGAAGCTTCTTAATTTTCCTTATGATCCATACAGTCCAAAGAGCATGCAGTCCAGAATAGGAGGGCATGTATGATGCAATGTGTCCAGAAGGAGAGATGTGGGTCTTTGCCTTTCCTGAGAGCCAGGTACAGATGCTGAAGCTGTAACTGCAGGAGGGCTGTCAGTGTGGTTCAGCTGAAGGGCCTCTGTGTTTTTACACATTAAGCGGTTATTTTTAACAAAACAGAGCTGTGAAAAGGAGTGACATTGTTGGTTTTCCTGTATTTTCCTGCAGGGATAACACTCCTGTCACGATGAGTCAAGACAACCAGAAATAGAAAACTTTTTCTAACTGTATCGGTTCTGCATTTCTTTATGATGAACAACCTGCTGTGTCAGGGCCAACGTTTTGGAAGCAGCAGGCAAAGGTGAATAGAATTTTAAGGGAAATACTAAATTTCTCACACATAACCTACTATTCAGTCCCCCTGCCTACCTCCTAAATGTTCTTTTACAGAAATAAATGGGGTACCTTGCTGGTGACGGAAAACATCACATAGACTGCATCCCTTCACCTTCCTCACGGGTACCCTTTGATAGCTGGTGGTCACACATGCAACTTTTCTTTGGCTGAACATATATACCAACCAACCAGCAGTCATGACCATGAAGTGCAGTTGGTTTACACACTTCTCATGGCATTAGATTCAAGGCCAGCCCTCACTGGAGTGCTAGAAAACACAGTAATATGTGGGCTATATGCCTGCCTGTGCCATCCCTGTAGCAGTGTAACTGCATGATTCATACTGCATGATGTTCTGGTACAAAATGGAATACTAGGTGCAATGCCAAGAGACCTTAATTCTGGACTTGTTTGCCTGAGTATAAAACGGATTTGACTCAGTTGAAAACAAAGGAGTTAAAATCAGTTGACACGTGAAGACAGTTTATCAGAATTTGCCTTCTGCACAACTGAGCTAACAGAACTGTTCCCTGCGATTTCTTAAAGCCAAAAGGCATGACTTTTCTTCCCAGTGACAAACTAGATGCAATTTCCTGACAACTGAGTTGTTTCTCTGAATAAAGCTGCATGAGGAACTCGAATGACACCAGCTTGATTTACCAAGTTGCTGCTTTTATTGTGGGGCACTGGATATTCACCCCTGAGGAAGGCAGTGTGAGTTCCTTCCTCCTTTCCTGAAAGTGCCCTGAAGACCAAGCAATATGCAAAGAATTGCTACTCTCATCAGTAATTTCTGTGAAGGTCATTTGTAATAAAAATTGTTTCAATGCCTTGACACTTCAGTTAACATCTCCTAAGTTATTCTTTTCCATAAAGACTTTAAATAGGTGGCAACTTTTGCCTGCATTACATGAAATTAAAATGTTTAGTGATATTGATTTGAATACAATCGGTGAGAGCAGCAGAGAGAGTAAAACCAGCCTAAAAGCAATGGCTTCATTTAAGGATGATTTCATCTCAGACTTGTAAGATTTCTCCTTTTTCCACTTTACAAAAAAAACCCCAACAAAATGCACATTTGCACATCTGACAAATTGCAAGTGGGTTTTGTTTCTATACAAAACTTATGTATCATCTACCTGGAAGTACAGAACATGTTATCTAAATACAATCACATCTTCATTAGATGTTTTTGTTACTATTGGTCTACTAGTTGAGATTGCAGAGAGATGTGAACCCTTCCTGATAAAATGTGCCAGCAAAAGGCACCTAAGTAGACAAACTGATGCCTGCAAAGGTGTATTTTTCACAGGGCTGGCTGATTCAATGTGTGGGTGGTGCTTGTGCCCGTGCACACAGGGGTGCACAAGTGTGCGTGCAATAAGATTTGTCAGCATGGATAATGCTTGTGTATAAGAATTTTTCTGGATGGCATAGCATGCAAGTCTATTGATACAAAGTGCTCCTAAGAAAACATCTAAGATAAGGAGTTCACAAGGTGAATTGCTGCTGAATTGCTCCAGCACACTTTAAGGGGTAAGCTTACTGGTAAAGAAAGAGAATCCTAAATTCAAGTCAAATCTCACTATTATTCCCCTATTACCAACATCAGATCATGTTCTGCCTAGGATGTCATAAAAGCAGTCAATTTTTCACAGAAAAGTTCAAAGGGAGTTTAAATAGCAACATTATTCTCATATCACCTTAAAATAATTTTAGTTAAGTGTTTGAAATGTAGCAGTGCCTTTGCAAATCCTTTCTGTCTCTTCTGAGCAGTCTGCAAATCTCACTACAGCAGTACAGGAGATGCTGGGCAACCAAGTGCACCGTTTACCTTCCATGCATTCAGTTTACCTTCCGTGCATTTCCTTCCCATAATGAAACTGTTCAGTTTTTAACTTGCCAGGCTTCTCGTATGGTTAGCATTAAAATCAAACAAAAGTGTAGTCTGTCCAGAGAGCCTCACTGTGTTTCAAACACCTTTCAGTACAGTCATCTCCTGATGCAGCCTGCACCTTGTCTGATTGTTACCTTAAAAAAAGAATGTGAATATGAGCACGTGGAGGAAATGTGCAAGGAGAGGAAGGGTCAGAAAGTGTTACCTGGTCACGAGGGGTGGCACTATCTGCTGGTCTGGATCCCAGGCTATATCCGAGATTCGTGACAGGACTCCTGCCAATTGGTCTCGGGCCTTTTTTCCCACCCAGGGCTGGCCCTCTGCTAATCCCCAGAAGGTGTGATTGGGAATGGAGAAGTATCTTAAACTGTCCCTGGAAGATTTACCAGTGATGGCCCAACTGGGTCCAAAATCTGCCGTGCTAAGAATTCTGCAAACTGTGCTGCCCATGTTCTCCCTCTGGCCCTACCTCTAAACATAAAAAAGTGCCCGTTCCTAATATCCATGAGTATAAAATTTGAATAGACCAATCTAGGTGATTCATTTCATCAAATGTTTCTCATGTTACAAATGTCCTGTTGCCAGGGTTCCCAGTACCATCACAAGTGGCATACAGACACCTTTTTCTACCCAGTTAAAGATGTTGTTATCCTTGTGTAAATACTCTGAAAGCACACGATGTCTGTGTTAAGACAGATGTGTCTACATATTCAGGCTTGGAATACAAATACTCTTTTGTCCTTTACCATTGTTCTTTGAGCTGAACTCTAACATTTATTGCAGCTGTTTTCATGTTAAATTACTGGATTGTGTGACAGAGCCGTGATTCGGCACTTTACGCTCTGAGTAACTGTGAAAGAAAACCCAAATTAAATTAGAAGAGGAAGTGCTAAGTAAATATGGCCAGTGGCTGAGACTTTCACAGAAGAAAACCAGCCCCCATATCTTCCATCTAGCTAAGCAGGAAGTAGCTGTCTATTCCTGAAGTGTAATTTCACCAGCACAAATAAATCCACAAGATGGACCTTCATTTAGGCCACTTTCAGATACTAATTAATTCTCAAAGTGGATGAGAATTGATGACAGAAGCTGACTCTGGTCAGAAAGTCTGGGTGAAAGAGGAAAGAAAAGGCTGGTAGGCCATTTAGAGGAAGAGTGGAGATTCATCTAAACCTGAAAAGGTGAGTATACATTTCACAAATAAAAAATCATATTGATAGTGGATGCTTGATTGAAAAGATTGAATAAAAGTTCTTTGTTTGCAGCCCCATCCTAAGATATGGATCAGATTCTTTACCAGCAACCTGAAATCTGGAGCAGAAGCACAGAACAGCAAGCTGTGAGGACTGATTCTTAAGAAAAAAATAAACAGAAATCCTAGGGACAAAATAAACTTTAAAATGTACCCTCTCTAAACGCAGCCTGTTAGCTGCATTGTTTAGATTAAAGCTGCTTGGGAAGAGCCAGTTCTGTATCAACTACATTATATCAATGATGACTCTGGGCTAATCTGAAATGGTCACTGTATACAAACCCCAAAACTTTTGAGCCTAAGCATTTGAGGAAACCCTCAATTTTATGTCTTCATAGATATCAGAAGAGTCATACTGGAAGATACTTAAAGTCGTCTCAGAATGTGTTTGCTTATTCAGGCCTCAGTACCTTTTTGAGGTCCTTACTTTGAAAATGAGAGGAATTTGACTCTCTTTAGCCTCTTTTGATAAACTTGGTTTCTGTTCTAAAATTAAAATCTGACCCAAGAATAACCCTTAAAGCAAGGACTGCCTTGACTACAGGCTGCTCAGTAAGCATCAATAGCATCTGACCTGCAAAATAAAAAGGCCTGAGCAGTAGGGTCCAAAAGTGCAATTTTCATCCTTGGCCTGTGTTATTTCCTCTACGAATGACCATTTATAAGTTTGCAATTACTCAATTTAATCTCTAAATCAAGTACATTTACTTGCAGCTGTGACACTAATCTTATTTATATCTTTCAAGGCATTTATTTTTAGCAAATAAAAAAGGCGATTGAAGTGTTTCAAGACAATTAAAATGTGCTATTAATAATGAATTGTGCTAAAAACATACTCTGCAGTGTTATCACTTGAGCATATAACTTAATACGAGAATATCAAAGACTCAGGCAATGCTCCAAGTTATCTACTGAGTCCTGTCCAAATGAGAAAAAGACTAGACCATTGTGTCATGAATTTTCCATTGTCTCCATTTTTATTCACTACACTCTTTTCATCTCTAACTACTTGTTCAACTACATTCATTCAATTACTGAAATCCAGCTGGTTGGAATGTAGCCAGTTGGGCTTTATCATCTTTTGAACTTCTTTTTTAAAGAGGTCTTTAATGACTTTAACTGTTGTTCTTGCAAGTCTCTTTCACTCACACTAGATAATGTAAGGTTAGCTTTGTGAAACCCATCTACAAACCTGACCCGAGTTCAATTGTATGCAAACTTCCAGGAGGCAAAAGTGCATTGCTTACACAGTGAGAATGCTCAGCATTCATTTGCTACCTTCTAATAGTATTTTATATTAAATGCTTTAAAAGCTGTCTTAAACAGAACCAGATGTTTACAAAAATTCTCTCTGATTGCTGTCCAAGTGAAACTATCTTCCTCTCTTTCTCCAAAGTCCCTTTATCATTAAATAATGGATTGAAATGGAAATACAGAGCGTGCAGTGATTGCCAGAATTAAACAAGGGGCAGATGGAAAGAAAACTGAATTAGTTGGAGTTTTATGGTGCTTTTTTGGTTGTTGTCTCTCTTAAACACGTTCTGTAGTAAGTAGCTTGATCCTCAAAGCACATTTTCACTCATCACAGTTTCTTTAAGCATCATTTAAAGACAGGTTCTTTTCTTTACTCTTGTTTTATGCCACCAGTTTTCTGGGTTTGTTTGTTGGGCTGCCACAGGCCCAGAAGAGAAAAAGAAATGACTCTTACACATTCCCATGGTGCTCATTTCTGTGGAAAACAAAGGATCCACCAGGACAAGGCTCCTAATTCCAGAGATCCAGTGCTGTTGCTGAGATGTGCATTGTGGCATATGATCTTGGGGAAAAAATTAGTTCAAGTGCTTGCCTAATCTAAAATGCATACAGCACTGGAGCACGCAGTGGTTTCCTCCTCCAAAGAACAGAACACGTTGCTTTTATTCACCAGTGAAATTACTAGAACTGTGGGAAATCGCAGAGATCTCGCTGATGATTCACAATGTGTGTATTACTACAGCCAGCAACTGAAGCAAAGGGAAAGTAGCATTGTGTAATCAAACAAGGTTCCTCATGCCATTAGAAGTCATCAGCAAAATTCTCCATATATGAACTAAATTGATATTAAAAAATCAATTTTCTCGGAAAAATCTTCACACTTCTTCTCCCTTCTGAGTGAAATCTCAGCTAGATTCCGTCTCAACTCCATAAAGAGGGTGAACTCATGACATCTTGTTGAAAAATGTGATTTGCTTATGCAAATGTCAACAACCTCTAGTTTTCCAACATTAAATATTCCGTAGAAGAGCCTTAATTATGAATCTGATTCAGCTCAATAAAATCTGCCAACGTTTGCTTAAGTGTTCAGTTACTGTGGCTGCCCTGAAAGCACTGGGAAGGAGCACCAGGGGCAAGTGAGCTTGAAGCTTCATCCAGATCTTAGTGTGACTTCAAACCTCAACAGCAAAACATCTATTCCATGTGCTCCATCACGTATACGTACACATACGTGCATACGTGTGTATGTGCAGGTGCACAAGGAATATATACACTCACTGCTCAGCTGGTTAGATCATGATATTTTAGCATGAGTGCAGGCTATAACCCCCAGGACTTTACAAGTCTCTGGCACCCACCTTCTCTTCACCGTGTAAGCCAGACTGCTGATAGGAAACCACTTAGATGACCTAATATTATTCAGTATTCAGTGCTACAATGGACCACATGAACTGGGCATTGCCCAGCCCTTGCTTTCATGGCAACAGCAGCGATACAGTCCAGTAGCAATGCTGTAACTCAGCAGTGGCAATGACAGGTTGATAGCAGCAGTTGGGAATAACGGGGAGGGACTGAACTCTGTGTTTCTCTGCTCTCCACTTCCTCTGAGTCCCGATACCAGCAGTGTCAGGACTCAATTGAGACCAACAGTCTGATGTAGCTTGGAGGCAGGTGGCAGAAGAGAGTGACAAAAGTAGAAATACTGGCATTGTGTTGGGGTTTTTTCTTCAAATTCTATTCCCTTCCTTTTGACTGGTTCTTGTTTCAGCTTTGACTAATAAGGAATCATTATCCCAGGAGAGGTACTGCCGACCTCTGCCAGTGGGCCAGTGCCCTCTGTGGTGAAGACTGCTGAGTGCTGCTGGTACACGCTCGGGAGTAATGACACATACTCATTTGGTACTGGTATAAATAGTGAGAAACGCTGCTGGGTCAGTGCTCTTAGTACAGCAGGCTTCAGGTTTAAGCAGTACTTTATGCCACTACCTCTTCCTTGCCCTGCTCCCACCAAACAGAACGGAATTCAGCCTTTAATCTCACCACACACAAGATCAGTCTCTTCATTTAACCATGAGTGTTATTCAGCAAACTCTCTACCTAACAGTCCCATCAACTTCGCTGGAGAATACTTGCAGTGCAGGGCCTGTTACCAGTCATCAGTGCTGGCCAACATGCAGCAATTGCCCTTATTAAGACTGCAGCTCACAAAAGGAAAGTAACATCCCAAACTTCAAGAAGCTGAGGTATCACAGTGGTGAGTGCAGAATAAGAGCAGAGAGAAGAAATCTCTTTGAGCAGAGCCACGCTGCAGCAATTACCCATCTGACAGGCATGTTACTTCATTAAGCAGGAAATACATCAAGGCTATTATCCTCTGAGTTCTACATCATAATTGAAATAGCTGCAGAGGTATTTCTTTTGCTATCTGATATATCTGCTTTTATATCTGCTGACAGGAATTCAGCTGGAATTAATAGCTGTAAAAGTCGAATGCATAAAAGAAGCACAGCTCCACATGGTGCTCTAATTTCTTCATTACTCTTTGAGCACCTTAAGGATAAATGACATCGAACACTCGGATTCTGAAATGTGTTAAACACCCCTGTAACTCTCACAGGCATCGCTGATTTCACTAATAACTGGTTATGCTAATTGCCCTGTGTGCAATGAGGGCCAGATGTCTCGGTGCTGAAGGTTGCAAACATTCCATGGTACTAAGGCACCTCACTCATGTTAGGCATACATACTTCTCAAAATCTGGCTTTAACCCATGGAATCCACCTCTCCAGGATGCCAGAGCCAAATGTTGCTATGAAGGCTGGATTTAATTTGGTTTTTATTAAAGCCCTGTCAAAAGTAGAACCAGCATTTATGTATATTTGTATATACTTGGAAAAGTTTAATGACATTTTATCATATACAGCCAAAAAAGTCATTGCATATTATGTAAAAAATCTTCTGCTTCTGCAGACAGTTTATATTATTTCTTTCTTCTCTTGGTGTCAGTTGCTCACATGATAAAATTCTTTGGTTTATTTTTCCTCCCCCAAGTCATAATTTTGTTATCTTAACCATTATTCTCTGCTGTCCTACATTTTTATCACATACACTTCTTAATTAGCTATTATTTGTTTCAATCCACAAAAAGCTTAATTAGTATCCCAAGCTGGTCAAAAAAAAATATATACTGGGAAAAAAAATCATGAAAGATTATCCATGTTTAACACCCGCCCCATCGAGACCTATTGCACACATGAGCTTGTAAACAAGCAGCTAAAATACTTTCCATAAAATAGATTAGCAGAACTGTCACACATTGGACTTGGAAATACTTGGAAGTACAAATGTTTTCTAGGAATATGGGTGATCATGAGAATCTAGAAATCTCAGAGATTTTCAGCAGCTACCAAAGACCTCTGTACGGCTTTTCTTCCTAGTACAAAACAGAGTATTTAACAGGGTCCTTTATCAGACAAACCTGTGTGTTCTGACAAAGGAACTAGTTGTACTCACTGTCCCTGAAACCCCCTGTTCTCAAAAGACCAGTAACCAGAGTAAGTTCATTATGGAGATAAAAGGAGTAGTCCTGGTGAAGTAGAAATTGTCAGCGTTCACTGTGGCTTTGGCACAAGCAAGGTCTGTCTGGAGAGAAGCAGGGGCATCTCCCTGAAGAACAGCTCTTCTTGGTGCATCTCTGAGGAGAACATTTATGTTTAAATGAGAGAATCCCGTGATATACTTAAGAAATTTGGAATATATCAAACCATGGTTTCTCAGCTCATTTCTAACAGATGCTAAATACTAGAAAGGAAAATGTGCCTGTAAGCACTCTGAGAAACAATGCTGCAAGGTATAGCAGGACTTGAGGGAACTGGGTTCTCCTGTGTGCAGTCCTCTGGGCTGAATTTTAATACCCTTACATAACATTTTAACTTTAATGAGACCATTTATACATTCCAGTGATTTTCAGGCTTCTCTTCCTCTGTGATGCACAGAAAATTTGGATTTCTGAAACATCTGTTCAGCTTCATCCTTACAATGCTTGATCTGGCGTATGCATTGTATAAATTTCAATTAGCAATACAAAAGGACAGGCAAACCCTTTTTCAAAGACTTTTTTTCCCCTTCATTGAGTAAAGACCAGATCTTCAGTCCAAGTTTCAATGAGAACAATGAGAGATTTATTGTTCAACTTCTTTCTGGATAGTTGCCTATTAAAATGGAACTTCTTCCTTTCACTTCCCCTTTTTACTCCATTTCAGAAACTGAAAGTTCCATGAAACATACATTTAGAAATAAAATAATTGTCTCTCAGCCCACGATGATTTTTTAAACATTACTTTCTCATATTCTTCTTAAAAGATTCCTATTCTTAATGAGCAGAACATCTGGAACAATTTGCCTAAACCAGTGATGTAATCCCCAGTGGCAATGACTCTCATCCCGAGCGGTCTGACATAGATGACTGGAATATGCTCACTCAGCTCAGTTCTGCTCTCATTTCAAGTTGTAACCTCAGTGAAATGGTTTTGTGACACGGGCCACTAACTGATTGCATTAGTTTTCCTCAGGAAGGTTTATAAATACTCTGAAAATGGTTCAGATACAAACGCTACCCAGAGTCAAGCAGGCAGAACAGCTGCCACTTGATCTCGTGGGCAGTAGAAAAGACTTGGCTAATTCCTACAATACTCCACAATTTGTTGATTTTCCTTTTTTTTTTCAAACTGTTATTAAAGTTCAGTTTGTTCTTCTCCTTTCATCCCTCTTTCACCTCCACCTTAGAACAGCTGTATACAACAAATTAGTCCTTGAAAGACAGTAACACTGAAAATACGATGTAAAATAATTTCCCCTGGGAGTGTGAAGTATTTGTGTTAAATGAAATGAAAAACCAACTTAAACATTCATATGAATGCCCAAGGAGAAATATTTAGCCACTGTGATAGTTCCTACCTTTTCCTTCCTCACCAAGGAACAGAAGAAGAGATTTCCATTAAAATAATGTTATGTATGAATTACACTTTGCCCAGGGGAATGGGGAAAATTACAGCTTTTATATTCTGTAATTTACAGGGACTTGACACTTGTTTGGGGATGTACTGGGCTTATTACAGCAGCGCTGAGTACAAAGTGTTTCCAGAGTATAAAATATGCCATTTACAGAGGAGACCTGCACTGAACTCACAGACACCACTGCAGCCATTTCCAGTTCCTCGGCAAAGCGCGGAAAACGCTGAGGTGTCTGTTTAAAGCCTAAGTGTGAGTTCACAGAAGGACTGGAGTCACCCCCATAGCCTCAGATCTCTGAGCATTTGATAATACTTGGCTTCTGACAGGTCAATAGTTCTTATCCAACAATCAGAAATCCTGTTAAAACCAGTTTACATGGATGTCACCTGTCCCAAAAGATGGGCCTCAAATGATGGAATGGACAAGGAAATAAAACCTTCACATCTTGTACCCCATCAAAATGTACAGTCCTCAACTCCAGATACAATAGCAGCCTGGCATGGGCACAGTTTCAGCTGCAAGTATTCCAAGATAGGGTCCCAAGTAGCCTTTATCAAGCCATTTTTCTTAGGCCATTTAGCAAGTGAGACATCTCCAGACACGTTCTGGCTCCACAGAGCCATCTGCATCAAGACTGGGAGCAAACTACTTCGGGTGTAGCACCAAAGGTAAGTTCATTTATCAACGAATGTGGTTTTCTGGCTATTGTAATATTCACTGCACCTACTCAAAGGTATTACAAAAGCCAGGGTTATGATGGCACCGAGGTATCTCAAGTGTAGAGAGAGTAGGTGAGGTGGTATCAGATCTGTTCTGCGGAGATACTCATCAAATTACATTTTGTCTGGAAGTTAGAGCAGTTTTCCAGCACCCAACTGCCCAGAGTTACATTAATATTTAAAAAGATGAGAACTGAGGTTTTTCTAATAAAAAAAAAATCCACTAACAAAAAATTACATATGAAGAGCTATTTCTTGAGGTATTTCTGACAAAGGATTCTTACACTTTCTTTCACCTAAAGTCCAGCAATTTCTGTACGAGGTAAATCTTTTTTATTATTTACACAAGGTCCCTTTTCATGCAAAGACACATTTGGGGCATTAATCTGAGCCCTCTCAAAGACTGGCAGCATATGGAATGCAGACTCTATTCTATCCAAGTGCAACATAATATGGAAGAAAATGCACAGGAAAGACTTTCTGACATTTTATTTATAATTTTCATTTGTCTTTGCAGTCCTGCCTATCCCGGGGAGGTCAGGGAACCTGTAGTAAAGACAAGCTATAAAATGGCCTTAAACTGAATCACTGTGTATAATGCATTCCAAATGCATTTGTAAGTTCACACAGCATGTGCAGACACAGGCAGAGCTCTGTTCATCACTGTAGCTCTCAGGCAGTACAAAGAATAAACAGCAATTATCTGGCTTGGTAATTTTTCCTGCTGTCTCTGATTTTACTTACATCTGCAAAATGCTGCCTCAGTTTCCCTGTCCCAAATGGTAATGACCTCACAATGAAGGCTGCTTCTGGAAAGAGTTCCTGGAAGGTTAGACATTTACCATGAAAAGAGAGGCAGTTTTTGTTGTCCCACGTTTTTCCACGTGGCTTGTCTCCTTGTGTACAAAAAATGAGGTGCTCTATCAATGAGTCAGGGTTGTGCACTGCAGAGGGGATCTGGAGAGAGGCAGGGCAGGACAAAAAACTGCTTCTCAATGCCAGAAAATCCTGTCCTGGTAGAAGGTTAGAGATGGGGAAAATTGCAAATTTCCTCTACCACAGGCCTTCTGATGGACAGAGTAAAGATCTCTTGAAAGTTCTTCTTGACTGGAATTCACAAGGATGAATGGAATTTTTTCTTCTGTGAATTGTGTGTATTGGTTCATAGCTGGCTTATCTCTACTTCCTATCTGTGCTTGCTTTTTTATTTTATTTTTTTTTAAAATCTTGAAAGTGCCTGTGGCCCATTTTTTAGCCTTTCCAGGGCAAATGAGGTCTGTCCAGGTACTTTTCCATTAGTAAACAGAAACGTTTGCTGTCTCCTAGGTGCTTAGCTTTGACAGTAAGAGGGGAGGGTAGAGCAGATGTGTACTTCTTCAATTCTATTAATAGCAAGAGAGCCTGATTGTGATTCAATGGGGAAATCACCTTTCAGTACAAGACTGATAGGTTGTTGCAAAGAAGTTAGAAATACAGATAAGCAAAATGTCTTTTACATGTCTCCAGCCATGTCCAGCCTCAAAGCAATTGTTGGTGGTTCTTGTTCAAGGTTAGAAACAAGATCACATACAGTTTGGGTTGTGTAAATCCCTTTTCAGAACTGTCCTTTCACAGACAGTTTCCTTCTCTGGGGCACAGTCCTCCAAACATCATTTACCCAGTGATGCACAGGGATGTGTAACTCCTATTGGGCACGTGCTTTTACAGGGCTGAGTCCTCAACAGGGCTGTGAGCACTCTGTGTCCTTAAGACTCAGACAAGGTCAGGCTTTAGAACTGCCCACTGAGGAACTTCAGGGCCAAAACTGGATGTTTAGAGCTCTAGTCTTGAATGAGTGGAAACATCCAGCCAAACTGATGTGGGCTTGAAGTGGGTTGCAGTATTCCTGTAGCACTGAGTCATTTTGAGTCCTCTAAGGCATCTTCTTCTTGCCTCATACTTCCTCACAAATACAGTTCTGGGAATTCCTCACTCCCTGTGCCTCTGTTTTCTCACACCTCCCTTGGCCTCATTCATTCTCCCCAAGGCTGGCAACTCTGCTCCAGGTGTTGGACTCTGCTCTGTGAGACATTTCACCTCCAACACAGGCAGAAGTCACTGTCTGGGGACTGGGTGAACTAGGTAATTACACAGTTTTACTTTATCAGTTGAGGATTATTTTGGGTTTAGTCTTTTCTTGTGTTCAGGTTATTTTTATCTGATGGGTTTGCTGCACTTTGCAACCTTAAACATGCCAAAGAGACTCTGAATATGTTTCAGAGCCATTTCTTGCTTCTCCCTGATAAGTCTTTTCAACACAGTTTTGCCAGCTGACTTGGTGTTATTGAAATGAAAAGCACATAAATGCTTCCTAAGAACTACTCAAGATTTTTTTTTACTTGTCTGTAAAATTTTAATCCAAAAAGTTACCACTGATGTTCTGCAAAATGGCACATTTACATTGAGTAACAGCATTCTGAATAAATATTTAGAAAAACTGCAGGTTTTTAATTAAAGCCGTTGTGAATGAAAGAGCAGATAAATAATGCATACAATAATAAACTTTCCTCAGTCAATCCCCCCTTTTGGCAGCACAGCTAACGTGTGATTTCAGAGATAGGCTGAAATAGGTAACATATGAGTGTGAGCCTTCCCATTTTTCCAATTATTTGTTGACTGCATGTGTGTACACGCAGAGTTCATCAGATCAGTTGATTCCTCCATCTGTTCATTTCTGCCCAGAAAGGAAGACTGAATATTTTATTAATCATGAACAAACCACAGCATAAACGGCACAAACGCAGGGTCAGAGAGACCCAGCCTAGGAACAGAGCAGCATTCTCATTTCAGAGGACCAGGCAAAAGGACTCTGACATCCTGACTCAGGATGCCTCACTGTTTTGTCTCACTGGCCAAATGAACAAAAATATTTATGCTCTTCTTTTGCGGCCGATGTAGTTTGGTCTGCAATTGGAGACCCTTATTTATTCACTTGCTGACTGAAAGGCTCCATTCTCCTATCACCCAACGTGGACTGGGCTATAGATAAGGGGCATTCCTGCCCACAGCCCTTCCACTGAAGCTCCTCAGGACCTCCTCAGGAGTAAGCCCACTTGTCCTGGGACTACAGAGTGAACTAGTACAGAAGACAACAGTTTCCTTCTTGAGCCACAGAGTGTGCTGCAGCTTTATCACTGATTGGATTTTCAGCCCCTTGCCCATGGCTTAGATAGGTGTGTTACTGAACTCTGTCTGCATGCTCAGAGCTCTCTGTGGCTCTGGCCTGTGATTTGGTGCACAAGTACAGTGTCCAGCATCAGCTGGGTCCCACCTGAGCCAATAAACTGATAGGAGAAGAGCAGAAGCCAGAAAGCAAGGAGAAAGAGGTCCTCACCATCCACCTAAGGGGAAGCAAATGCATCAAGATCACACTGGCTTTGGCCTGTTCAGCTCTAGGGAAGACTGAGCAGGAAAAAGCAACTGGAGGGAGCTCGGAGCTAGAAAATATTCTGGGCATTGCAGTGACTTTGGGAACAATAACTGAACGCAAAACACAGAACAACATCCTCCCGAAGCCAGAGATACAGATGAGAAATGCTTTAAGCACTGTCACACCACAATGAAAAGCCAACCTCTCTGCTCCACCTTTTCCTGCCTAATTTTCTACAGATTGCCTGAACTACAAAAGTTTCAACTTGGGTAAAAATTATGCAGACCTATGGCAATTGCAGTGAAATAACTTACATGAAGGATAAGAATATTTCCAGCAGAACTAGAGGTCATGGTTTATAGACACACACACATACAGCTTCCTGCACCCAGGAACAGGCAAAAGAAAATCCCACTGAATGCGTTAACATTCCCAAGACCATTGTACTCTCTCACTGTCAATGCAATACATTCTCTTTTGAGTTACCTTATTTCACAATGAAATGTTATGTGGCCTATGAGGAAATGGTTTATACTATAAAATTCCTAGTACATAAAACTGTGAAGTTGTTACCATTAAGCACCATTAAGAAACAAAGATTTGGTTCCAGGATTTCAGGTCATTCTATTTCCTAACAATTTGTATTCTCCAACTTTCTGATCTTGCTTTATTACATCTCCACCAGGAAGGGCATGGTTATCTGTAGAAGATGCTCTGTAGGTTTTTTCCACCATCTAGTACAGATCAACCACTGGGCACTGGAGCTTTTGCAATCTGGAGGTTTTCCACAGGTATATTCCCATGGAAATGTTACTTCCTCTTTTTAGCAATTTTGGCATCTTTTTATAATATCAAGATAACAATATAAATTTATTTTCAACTGTTTCCTCTCCTCCTCATTCATTTTTCTGGTTTCTTCATTGCTTTTTCCACTGAAGGCAGAGGAAGTTGTAGGGCAAAGGAGAAAAGTATAAAGTGTAAGAAAGAGAAGTGTAGAAGAAAATAAAAATAAAAATGAAAATGTCTTGGATTTGTGATTCTCCCAATCACTTATCTCCAAATTTACTTATTTTTTATTTTATTTTTCTTTTATTTGGTGAAAATAAGATGCCAACAGCCTTACCCAGGATATAAATCCATTGCCATTGCCTACAGCCTGACTCCAGCTCATGAAGTTTTCTACTAAATTCATGTGTTCTTTTAATTCTTTGGAGCTGGCACTATATTATGAGGGCTTTGGTCGAATACAGGGATAGCTTGGTCCTGAGGGGAACCTCCTGGATTTGTTATAAAACAAATAACAAATTATACCCACTGAGAACGTGTCTTAACGTGAAGAGCAATTTCACTGCTTTTGGTCTGGCTTTATTGAAATGTCTAAGGAATTGAGGAGGGGTATTAAGAAAGTAAAAAAAAATAATTCCTCACACTGCAAATGCTATCCTCTTTCAGTGATGGAGACACAAACCTGGAAAAAACTCTCCCAAAGCTTCATTCTGACATAGTTAAATCATGGTACAGCTGAAAACAACTGCAAACCTTCCATTTACTTCAACAGAACTAAAGGTTCCCTCTGTGTGTCTAACCAGTGTTCTTTCTACTGTCATTTCTCCTGTTCCTATTAGAAATACTACAGCAATTTATCTGCACAGCATTCTCCATAGCTTTTCAGCTCCAAGAGCATTTCCTGATTCAATTTAGCTCATAAACAATTGTATTTTTTTGTTCTTCACCAATATTTTAGAAATGGTACCACTTTCACAGATGGACCCCATCTCAGTTTAGTTTGTTCCATCTACCAGTAAAAGCACAGATTTTGCTCAGGATACAGTGTACAATACTTTTGTTTCCATAGTTAATTATAGCTGGTCTTTTCCTGCATCTCATTACAAAGACTGAAGGAGCATCTTCAATACAGCTCACAAAATGCATTCAGATTCTGAACCTACTCTTTCTTCTCCTAAAAGTACTAATCCACTTTTAGAAGTGCAGAGCTTTTTCACTCCCACTTAATGGTGACATTCACTCATTAATTCTGCCAAGTGTTAGGAAGTATAAGTAATAAAGAATAGTAGAATAATCTGGGAAATCTCAGATGCTCTGTTTATTATGTGCTACGACGGGTTTAGCACAAAGTATTTATTACGTTGCAGAATGCCACATGTAATCTCATTTAAAGACCTGAACTTGCCTCTTGTGGTAACTTGTTTTGCAATATCTAGAATGATAGCACACCATGGACTTATTTGCTCATCAAGTCACTGGAGGGAGCTAAGTAAACACATCAGTTATCGTGAAACAGAATTAGTAGCAAGAGCACACAGTAACAGATTCCAAACTCTCTGTTCCAAACTGCAGTCTAGAAAGACTAGTCTTGAAGTCTTGTTGATGAGCACGAAATAACCCATAGTTAGTTTAAATATTGAGAAAGAAGAATGCAGAGGGTGCCACTCGCTGGTGTGACATTCCACAGGTGAATTGACATCTTGGGCCATATTCAACACTGGTCAGCTGAGGAGAATCTACTCGTACCCATGCAATGACATTATATAAATCAGGTGTTTTCTCTGGTATTTGTGTGTAACTGCTGTCTGCAGCACACCCCTGAAACTGCTGCCTGCTCCTTTGACTTTGACAAGTGCTCTGTATTTATAATACTTGAAACTTTTTTTTTTTAAATAAGACAACAAAATATCAAGAAAATCCATCAGCAACTTGAGCACTGCTTCAATAGTATGGGGAGGTTTCTCCCAGGGGATGGCAATACCGTGGAAGAGAGGAAGCTAGGCTGTTTGTATCAACAAAGAGACAAATTATCACTCTGTCCAACACAGGTCAATGTAACCCAGTGAGGTGACAGAATGCTGGACTGCAAGGTGGGGACTACAGACAAAAAACATCTGAACTAGAAAAGACACTCTTAGGGGAAAAATAGTTAAGACTTTGAAATAACATAGCTGCATAGAAGCACACTTTGTAACTGGATCTACATTAATGACAAACCCAGCCCACTGCTACGCTGGATAAATTTGTGACTGTTGAAAACACCAAAGGCAAAACCTGACAGCAGATGAGACTATGTGCTATACAGATTCACAGCATCCAGGGCCAGTATGAACCTAAACCAGCCATCAGATGGCAAAAATATCTCATCACTGCTGATTTGACCTAACCTAAAGCCTCTCCTAATCATTACTAATTTCCTGAGTCAGCAAATTCCCTTAATGCCTGTCACTAATCACACAGATTTACAACTCAGTACAATATTTGTGAGCCGAGGGAAAACCCTCTACGATTTCAAGATTATTAAAGATTATTATCTCAGATGTGAAATAAAGAGAAAAAAATTAACAATCCACAAAAACAACCCTATAAAGATAATGGTAAGCAATGGAAGGATTTTGCCTTATGATGTTATCACAAGATAAGAAGCATCTAATCTAAGGGAGGAAAACAATTACTTAGGGCCAGCTACATGTACAGCAACATGTCCGTTGCCACTCTGCTAAATATCAAAGCTCCTTCAGTCCTTCCTCACTATCCCTGCAAGTTGGAAATCAGCTTTGCCATTTATAACGCACAGCATTTCACTGAGACACCCAATTGGGAGATATTTTTAGACTACAGAGGAGAGATTTGTTGGTTAATAACCTTGCAGCATTTCTGCATTATGTTGGTGGGAGAGTCACAGACAAAGTAAACAGTTCAAACATTGGTTTTCTGTCATAACCTTGTTCTTTGTCAAATTCATCACCCTCAACCAATAGCTTCTAAACAGACTAAAGTTCAGAAGTCTGTAAAAGTAAAATGCCCGTGTGCAGTGTTTTGGATAAAATTCAAAGACCACAAGGTTGATGAAGCAAAAATTTCTCTTGTGGGATCCAACAATATCTAATTAGACACATTTCACCTGTTCCGTGTGTGTATATGTTATGTGGATATATTCCACTGTCTGCTGGTGCCCACTTTTACCTTGCTTCATCAACATTTGTAGGAAGGTTACTTGCTATAATCCGTGGATATTTTGCTTTATGAACAAATAGAAAGCATTGGTGCACGTTACACTTTCACATAAGAGCTACTCACACAACTGAACTCCAGTGGCAGGCTGGCAGGAGAGGGCCCACAGCTTCTGGAAGATAAATTTACTTTGTTTTGTTCATTAATGTCTCCATGCTGCTGACCTAGAGGAGAGAAGAGATAATTATTAGGTGCTTTCAACACCATTTCCCATTGAAATTAACTTGCCATATCAGGAGCAGAAAACAAGCTCTGCAAAGCAGGTACAGTGCCCCTATCTTCCCACTGACACAGTGAGTACTACAGATTCAGCACATTTCAAATACTGGTTATATTGTTCATGCAATTTAGCTTTCACATTGTGTAGATACCTCATGCCTCTTTCATTAGCTGAGGCAATTAAAGTACAGTCAAACATAAGATTTATATTTTCATATTCTCTCTGTGCGATTCATTTTGAGATAATTAAAATAATTTTTCAGTGAAGCTGTCACAGCATAATGAAAAATGTTATGGGAATATAAAGAAGACTTGTAAACATTTTATGAGATTTTCTTTTTTCTTTAAAGGGGGAGGGATCAACAACAGCTTTAAAAGATCAAAAAGGATTCCCAAGGTGAAGAAAGAACTGTAACAGGATTTTTAGAAGTCAGCTTACAATTGCTTGAAAATAATTACTTTCCCAGAAAACAGGTATATGAGAAAAACATCAGCTGACTAAAATCAGCATTTTCCTCTCTTATTTTCTCTGCACAGTTATTACTGTACCTGTCTAGATAAAACCAGAACAGGCCATGTGAAACAGTACACATCATTTCCTGTATTAGCTGCTTTAATCTGCTGTGATTGAGAATGTATTCCTGGACACAGTCCAGACAGCTCCTGGCAATCAGAACAGTGAAGAGACCTGATGTGCCTTGTTAATTCTCTTAAGGCTAAGTCCCACAGTCCTTGCCCAGGCAAAATGCTCACTGAGAGTTTTATATAGGTTAGATTTTGACCTATTAAACTTAAGATCTTGAATTCATGGTTCTTTCATCCAGATTTTCCCTCTTTTAAGTAATCAAGTTTACTTAATAAACTGATATGAAAAGATATTACTTGGTACATCTAAAGTCACGTGTCATCAAGCCACTAGGGAACAGCACCGGAGAAAATCTGTCTATGAGTTATGGTGTAGTTAAACTGATGTGAACATACTGAAACAGAAGATGGGCATTAGATCATCCACATCCCCATTTTTGCAAGCTGATATCAGTAGGAAACCCACTGAATCCACATACAGCACCAATTACATGACTAACTTCAGGACTGAGGGAGTTCAGCCCAGCAGAAACTTTTCGAGTTTCATCCCACTTCATTTACTGCCTATTCTTTGTGTTCTTCAGCAGTCTGGAAATTTTTAACTCTGCGAGTGCTCAGAGGCAGTGTGAGTACTTTGGAGGTGACATTCATTTAAACAATATACCTCAACAAAGATGTCTCTTGTCCCTTTAAATATTGGGTTTGGAACTCCTCCCCTAGTAGTGAGCAGAGATCTTGCCATGTCAGTCTGCTTTCTCAACATCCCTAACACTTTTATTTACCTTTTAAATCAAAGAGAGTAAAAAATCCCCAGCCCTAACTAATTCTACACCAAAAGCTAAGTGTTTTCTTCTCTTCCAGTGTCATTACCATCAAATCAATCATTCAAAATCATTCAAGGCTTATTTTCCCTTCAGTACATTCTATCCCTTGACATTTGTGAAGTTCCTCCCCGTATCTCTGCACGTTCTTCCATAACCTGAATCACTACAGTCTCCAGATTCCTTGTCCTTTATGGCTTTCTAGCATTAGCCACTTTGCTTTATTAGGCCACAGCCCTGCTTCA
Source organism: Chloroceryle aenea (assembly GCA_013399075.1). Taxonomy (NCBI): domain Eukaryota; kingdom Metazoa; phylum Chordata; class Aves; order Coraciiformes; family Cerylidae; genus Chloroceryle; species Chloroceryle aenea. Next base: position 54,396 of record VWZY01001035.1, on the reverse strand, counting down.
GTCTTCACTATGAACTTTGCTAAGCTGAGGGCCTTGAAAGCATTCTCTAGGATAATGCAACAGATAGGTATCTAAATGTCACCAGCTGGCTGTGACCGAGGCTGGATTTATTCCAAGGTTCACCATGGCCCTTCTTGATCTAGTTCCACTTACCTATGTGCCTTTACTTCTGTTACTGCAGAGAAAAAGACTTTCTATTTGGAAATGGCAAGTAGAAGAAGACACAATGTAAAGTTATCTGCACTAGCATTGAGCTAGATGGGTCAAAGAACAAAGGCATAGGTGACCCAATAGCAGAAATTTCTGCACATTAACAGCAAATCCATTGTACCCTGCAGATACACCCTGAACAGTCACTTTTCGTGGCAGACATTCCTGACTTCCAGCCCTCCTTCCTTGCAGGTGACACTAAAGCAGTCCAAGAGATCACTAGGAAGCTAATGATTCACTTCATGAGTAGAAACTTCTCTAAAATCAGCTATTCTTAATGTATTCTTCATCATCTGTAACAGATACAATTCCTCCTGTTGAATATTGCTTACCTGGAGCTAGCTAATAAAAGCACAGAGTTTGATGCTGTGTAATTTCTCTTTAAAAACCATTTAAAATCACATAGTGCTTTTCTTTTTTAATACTAATACCAAAGCTACCTGTGCAGGCAAGGTTGTAAAGTTAAAATTTGAAGGGAAAAACCCCACATTTTCTATGTCTAACAGTTTTGCACCGGGGTAGCACTTGAAAGGAACCAGACCACCCAGTTCACAGCACTGTTCTATTTGAAGTCCTTCTGATCTTGAAACTAATTATGCATCTAGCTAGGCAGGCTAGCATCAGAGCTAGAGAAACAGCTTGAAAAAGAAAAATCAACTATTTAGGGTATCAAGGATTAGATTCACACCCTAATGAGAAGCCACAAATAATAATGAAGTCTCAATTTGTTTTATGAGCATTCATTGATGTTCTGTTGGATAAGATATGGGCTATTTTTAGATAATAGTTCATTAAAAAAAATGCCTTGTGTAGTAAATAATGCAAAATGTTTCGTTTCCATGAGAGCAGAAGCAAAGTTCTGAGTTGCAGCCATTGGGATTGCTGTGTGCAATAACCAAAAGCCTGACCCTCCTTTACAAACCAGCAAAGATTTTAAAGGAAGAAATTAAGCTGATGGTGGAAGTGCTCAAAGATTAAGTTAGTAGAGACATGCTTTCCCCTGGACCGAGGGGTTTGGCCAGCAGACTTGCCATCTGTTCCCTAAACAAAGTGAAAAAAACTATCACTCAAAGGAGGCTTCTACTGGTACAATCATGTTCAGAGCTGGTGTTTGCCAGCAGGAAAAGCTCATTTTGAAAAAGAAAGGCCATTAAGGGGATAAGAAGCTCTGTTCCCTCTCAGAAAAGAATAAGAGGGCAAGGAACAGAAAAGAATAAAGAGAATATGTGACAAGCAACTTTATCTCCTGATTTTCACTACTGACCCAGCAAGAGCATTGTCACCTTACCTGTAGCTTCTCACTCCTACAGAGCGTTCACACAACCATCATTGTTGCTCACATAGTTACAGGTTAAAAACAAGGTTGTGCAGAATATCTACAGCCTCCAAGTGCCCACAGGAGAAATACTCATAAAGAAAGAGCCATAATCCCTTGGCAACCCAGCCACACTACTGCTTGGAAGACATGCATTAGGAGTTAGAGTGTCATGCACCCTACCCCATATTCACCCTTTCATCATCCACCACTGCACAGACACGTACGTCCTAACAACTTCACCTCTGTAATTTCCCCTCTTCTCATTTAGAGCCCTCAGAGAACCTGATTTCTGCCCAGCATCTGCAAGGGCAAGCTAACCAAAGGCAAGCCCTCAAAAGAGCCATGGCACTTTAGCAAGAGAAGCAGCAGAACTGGGGAACTAATAATGTTAAGTGCTAGCAAGGACACTGCTTTACATACATGGCATCAGGATACATCAGTATAATTGGAACTGTGGAAACAACACAGATAATAAACACAATCAAGAAACCAAGATTCTTTGGCAAGGTATTTCACATTTGTAGAGAATGTTTTCTGTAAAAGGAAGTTAAAGTTGGCCTTTGAAATTTCCTTAGAAGTAGAAAAAAAATAATGATGGAAAATGTGATTTTTTTTAAAATGCCCTCCTTATTTCTCCTAAAAGTGACCACTTTTATTTCAGGAAACAACACTTCACAGTAAAAGACGCTTAAAATTTCTATTCCTATCAGCTTTCTCTGAAGTGTCTGCTGTTCCAAACAATATTTCAGATGTGTTATTTAACCTGGTAAAGCCAAAGATATATTTGATTTCGAAGCAAATACAAAATGTAACCTAAAAAAAAAAATCCAGCAGCAACTCCCACTTCTCTTTGTCTGCCCATAGCTTAGACATGTGGGTATCTTTCATATTTCTTTTTCTCCTGAGTCTAATCTGACATTTTATTCCAACGCACACAATTTAAGTCCTAAAGAAGGCCAGAAGCAAAATTTCTGGCTGGTAGAACTCCACTGAAGTCAAGGGGAATGGATCCCGTGTGTATAAAGATCTGGGGGCATAGCAGCTGTACCTTAAAAAGAAAGCTGAAAAGTTGAAGTACTCAAGACACAAAAATGAGGTGTAGGAGTTTGCATATATGGGTAAATTAATGACCTTCAGTAAGTCATCCTGATGTACTGTTCTGGAGGTGTCACCTGCCATATGCCCTCCCAGCCTTGCTCTTTTTATAGTTACCAAGGAGCTAACTCTACCATAGCAGGATTTTAGCAGGAGAGAAGTGAATCTACAAAACCCAAATATATTTATTTGAAGAATAAAAAACCATAGTGTATTGAAAGACAAAAGCCTCCTGCACAAAAGATTTACATGAACCTGAATACTGAGACATTTCCTTCATTTCAAATTAGTTGTTCCATGAGTAACATAACTAATGAGATGGTCATCTTATAGATTTGTCCCCTACTGTCATGACCCAGTTCCTACAGCAGTATTTCCAGCTGCATCCTGCAAGAGACAGCTAGAAAGCAGAGTTATAGCTAATGTGACAGTGCCCAAATGCTAATTGGGTGGTCAGGTACATTTGGCTGATCAGCTACAACTGAATCTTACATATAAGGTGTGAGTTTTCTCAGGGGGGATTCCTCTTTTGTACAGTTCTCATCTAGTCAGAGGCTAGTTCTCCCAGATTTTGTACCATTTACGCACTAGGCGCTCACTCTCTGAGTCCCACTTATTGCTCTTTCAGTTTTCACTGAAATGAACCCCTGGGCTCAAATTAAATGGAGCTGGGAGCAGAACTGAAAGAGACGACCACACTATGGAACTGTTTTCCTTGGGCACCAGACCTACAAATAACAAAACCAACATCTGGAAATGCCTCAGAGTCCCTGCCACCATAACGAAACACTTCATTTAAGCATCACAGAATTTCTTTCCTCAGTCATACTTACACATAAGGAGAGACAGCAAACACATAACTTAAAAGGAGATGCTTGTACTGCTCAACCAGTTCTAAGGTTTGAAGATCATCTTAGGTTTAGAAATGGGAACTTTCAGAGAGTTGCTGGGGAATATGGTGAAGTTTTGTTAGTTTTTTTTTAAATGAAAAAGCCTTAGAGAGATGAAAGATTGAAAAGCAAACAACAGCTGAAGGAGCTGTGAAGCAGCCTGGTCTTGTTAGTCTGTCAGAGCATTTTATGATCTTGAAGGCCAAACCCAGATATTCTTCACCAGCAAGGCAACTGCATGGGGATAAATGGTGTCATCAGCTCTGACTGACATTTGTCTGAGCAGGCAGGATTTGGAGGTCTAGATTTCTTCCTTGCCACTGGTAAGGATTTATTAAAAGACTGTTGGAGGATCCACCTCGAGTTCAGGGCAGCTTCCTTACCACTTCTACCCTGGGAAGCATGAGGGTCTGAGAAGAATGTTTAAAAATACAGGTCATGAAGTAGTTCCCATGAAGGGAGCAGACACTTTTTGTTTTCTTTCCTGAAACTAAAGTGCTTTGTTTCAGGAAAGCTTTAGTTGCTCTTATATCCTGAGCTACATGGTTTCCTAGCACATCAGGTTTTGTTCAAAGTCAGATAACCCCAGCTTGGAAGAAGGGGAAGGGGGTAGCTTTTTTGTTCTTGGATTAAGGACAGAACAGTGACACTTGCCTTCCAGTTAGCTTAAGTCCCTATTTCATCTGTCTAAGTGATGCGATCAGAATTCAAGGCTGCAGCTGCCAGAAGAAAATAACACAGCAAAATAATTTAACATATTCAAATACGGAGTGATATCTTTGCAAAAGGCAATGTAGGAGTTGTGCCACCCAGTGGAACAACTAAAGAAAATAATGTATACAGAGCTCAAGCTACACAGCACTTTGCACGGTATCGTTCAGACCATGATTGTTAATTCAACACTATTATTTATTGTTTTTCTGTAAATTCAGTGGAACCTGCCAATACTTCTTTGCCAAAGTAGAGAAGATAAAGATTTTAAGCAGTATACAGAAGGCTAGTTGATGGGAGGTGTGCTCCTTTCCCTTATCCTGTTACCTTTCATGGGTGCATACAGATCTGGTTTCTGAAAGACTCCCATGTAATAAATTAAAATGTTCTGCCTCAGCCATGTAGCTTCTTTCTTCCTGTTTGGCAGTGTGTTAATTTGTACAGACTATTTCTACAAGAGATATATGAGCTGGAAACTGAGAAGCCAATGAATAAAGACTATAGCTCCGGTCTCAGCAAATAACTGTAACTTTATTATTATGCAATATATAAGCAATCTCACTCCCTACCCCAAACAATCAAATCTCTTACAGGCATTTTTGGGTAAAAGTAAGCTGTGAATCCATTGAAACCTCCTAACTGTAAACTGAAGGGCAGGGAGAATCTAAGTGAAGCTGCAGCATGGGAAAAAAGCCTTCTGTCTTCAATGGGGTATAAAGTGGAGGCCAGTAAATGCCTCAGCAAATGCCACTGGTGAAATTCAGAGTTCTTCTGCTGTGGAGATGGTAAATAGCCAGAATCCCTCTCTCTCCAACAGCTCTCAAAGCCCCAACTCCAACAGCTGCTGGTGTATGCTAATATGCTAATACTGAAATATATCTGTCAGTGTACACATTGGGTATAAGGTAGAGCCTTCTACGTACACATTAAATGCTTGTTCTAGTCAACGTCCATTTCTGATGTAACCCTCTAAGTCATCTTAGTGGCAAAGATCAGGACGGGACAGTTTTGCTTAAATGATGCTAGGTCTTTGTGCGTTTTAAAAGACCTCCAGATACAATGACATACCACAAGGCCCAGAGGAACACTAGGCCTTTTCTCAGGGTCCCTGGGAAGCATGCCAAATTATCTTATTCTTGGTACATTAAACAAGTTGCCATACTGCCATGTGACCTTTCAGTTGCAAATCTCTTTTCAAAACTGCTTTCTCTTCCATCAGTTATTCAGCATGTTCTCAGAAAGCAGATATTTGTCTTGATTCCCTTATCATTTGAGAATCATCACAAAACATAAGATAAAAAGAACTGTGTTTACTAAGATGAAAGGCAATGTGATGTGTTCCTTTTCAGTACATATATTTGCTGTCAAATGTGAGACTACCATCCAGCTTGGAAAACTGCAAGCTTTGCATTTTGGGGGCTTTCCCTAAGAGCATGTAAGCTTTGTGTGTCTTTGTGTGCACGCGTCCACCAACACGGCTGGCACAAATGCATCAAGAAAAATATCCAAACGCATGCAAATATTTTTTGGAATGAAAGCAATGCCTTGTTTTACTGAGCACATTTGTAACAGCAGTAGCTCTCCCTCTTTCTGTGTAGATAAGGATCCTATCACGATGAGGAGCCCAGGTACAAAGATGAGGTAAAATCACCAGCTGTTCTTCTCAGCCTTTCCATTGTCTGTGCAAGAAACAGCAAAAGGCTCCGTGATGATAAATACACTGTCAGTGACCACTGTTGCCACCTGCATGAGGATTTTGTATGTCAGGTGCTGGAACAGGCTGTCCAGGGAGGTGGTGGAGTCAGCGTCCTCGGAGATGTACAAAAAACATGTAGCTGAGGTGTTTTAGGACATGCTCTAGTGGGATGGTGAGGTGGTATTTTGTGGGTTTGGTCTGGCTTTTGTTTTCAGTTTGGTTTTTTGTTGACAGTTGGATTTGGTGATCTTAGAGGTCTTCCTACCGTGACGGTTCTGTATGATTATGTGATTTCAAAGCTGCTGAGATCTCATGTAACTTGCAAATACACACAAAGCTGTGAGCACATTAGAAGCAGTAAATTTTCAGGTTGTGTCCATGATGAAGAATCTGAAGATGGTTAAATTCCAGAAGTATAGAGCACTTTTTACTTTCACTTCACCATTATGAGTATAAACATTGGAAGTGTGTTCTTTCAGGACAAAGGTTTCCTTAGCAGACTCACAGGAAATACTGAGGACTGCAAATGCAAATGAACAAAGACACAGAGAGAAGGTGTTTTTGAACTGCCCATATGTAATTTACATAGGCAGTTTTTGCATTTATGGACAAGTTGCAATTGTGTATTTGCAAATAGGTAGCTATGCTTTTCGCCTCTGAAAAAAAAACCAACCAAAAAAAACAGATGGCAAAAATAATTTGTCACTAATCCATTCTTTATCCATACGTTATCATCTTAATCCATCCATTACCTTCATTGTAGCACCACCTCCATATCTTCCAATTTAAACCATGCACATTTCATCTTCATATGCAACATCCTGACTGGTTTGCTTTCTTTTTGTTGTTCAGACATCACCAGTCTTTCAAAGATACATGTTATCAGCACGTTGAAGTGTCTGCACTAACGCTAATGAACCTTGGCAATATCGCAGCCAACAGAAATTGATTTTTCTGTTTACATGGTGTTAGCCAAGTGAAGTCGTTCAGCTGACTCAGATGCTTTGTGTTATTACCTTGAGTTATCAATCTCGATTCAAGCAGCTTGCATCCTAGAAAACTGCTAGCGTAGAATCCAGGCTAAGGTCACACCTATGTGTAGATTGTTTGCTTGGATGAAGACCCAACAAGAAAGAGGCAGCACTGACCATCTTAGAAAGACCATGCCAGCTACCTCAGCTCAACCACAGAACTTCTCTGGGAAGGTCCTCTTAACTTGCTTCATGAGGAGTTACTTGGAGCGATACGACCAAATTTTGCTCTTATGTTTCATATTTGTGAGAGATACTGGGGGGACTACTCCAGAATCTTCTTTTCACTTAGCTCAAAATATCCTTGGTCTCACTGAATTATTAAGGCAGTACTAAGTGGTTCTGACTGCCTCGGAACTCAGCAGTTGGTCTGGCTTTCGGTGATCTGCTAGTCTCTGCCTCCAGTATCTGCCACTCACACTGCTCCATCTCAGCCCTAGAGGAGTGAAGAGGCAGTTGGCCGAATTTAGTGTCTTGTAAGTTTGCTTATGCACTGGAGCATGCTTACGGGAATCTGACATGGTGAGCTGGTGGAAGAGTGCAGCTGGTTTAGCAATCACAACAAAATAATCTCTCAAGCCAATCATGCTGTCCCTCTAGGCTCATCTTTCCAGAGGATCCCGGCTAGAGGGTTTGCAACAGAAACAAAGCAAATGTGCATTGCCAGGAATCAAAGCAGAACACCTTAATGTGGGTCACCTCATGACAGAGCTTTGACGACCCTGCTGAAAAGACAGGTGGTATTTATTGTGAAATATTGGTGTAGAGAAATAAAAGGGTGGGGAAGAGCTGACCATAACCTAAAAGTAGCCTTCATTTTACTGTGGAAAGACATGGTTCCTCAACTGGAAAAGAGTATCTCCTTTAGTCTAGGTGCACTTCCTACCCATGTATTCTCCCCTGTGCTCTCAGCCCTCCAACATACAAAGCAGGAGGCTGGACTAGATGACCCGCGAGCTCCCTTCCAACCACCATCTCTGTGATTCTGTCTCTCATACCTGTCATATTATTCCTTGCTCTCTTCACCCCCCTCGAGCTTCTACAGCAGATATTTATTTTTTAAATGGTCCTGGAGCAATTTCCTTTGTCTGCTTGCAAGTATTGTCATCTGGCTGACACGTCCAGCTGTGCCAATACGCCATAAACTGCTCAGCAAGAGCAGAAGCAGTGATCTGTACCAAGGTTCTGCTCATCAGAGAAAACCATGAAGTACACATGGAAAAGAAAAATTAAGATTTCTATCACAGAGCCAAAAAGAGAGGTCTGCTCTGATTCATGAGGGACCTTGTGCACTCCCACATGCCCTTCCTAGCAAAAGCCTAATGATATGACAACAGCCAGCCAACATTAAGACATCATGAAGTAACTAAGGTCAAGAGGCATCTATGGTCACATCTGTTATCATGATAAACTGCCTAAGTGGAATAACGTCACTTAGATACGTGTGTCTGTGCCATGAAAACCCATCTGACAGCAAGAACCTCACTGTTAGTCTGTGTAATAAAAAATGCAGCTTACCAGTCCCTGTCCTCCCTGCTCCAGAAGTGACCAGTGTAAATCAAGAGCTGCTGTATCCCAGATGAGCTGGGTGACTCTAATGAGAAATCTCATCCTTATGGATTGCTGCTGCCTCGCCACATCTTGTCAGCAATTCTTCACAAAATTATTCTACCATTCCCTATTGCAAGGAAACAGATGGCACATGGAGGGAACCTCTCTGATGTCTAGTCTCTTGGTAAAACAAGAATAAATAAATTCAAGACCAGAGGCCAACACTAATGTTTTCCTCTACCAAAATGCTGCTTAACTAAGTGCATTGGGTTTGCATGGCAAGGTCGAGAGCGGGGCAAGGGGAGAGGTTACAGGGGTGGCTTCTGTAAGAAGCTGCTGGAAGCTTCCCCTATGTCTGAAGGAGCCAATGCCAGCCGGCTCCAGGAGGGACCCACCACTGGTCAAGGCCCAGCCCATCAGCAGTGGTGGCAGCTGTGATAACATTTCTGTGAAGACACCGGGCATCCAGTCAGCATCAATCCACCACACTAGGCTACATTTCTATTCAGCAGTTAGACAGGACAGTAATCATCTGACCCACATTTAGTTGATTCCTGCAGTAGATGCCTAAGCAATATACACTGTTTTCCCAATGTGGAACACCAACAATAAACCAATCCACTCTAAGGATTTCTAAGTATCTGAACAGCTACCAAAATATCTGTGCTTTAGTCATAATTTATACATAGGCATACTGCATCTATGCATACGACATCCATACAAGAGATAACAAATAATCAGGAAAGCAAATTGACAACAACTCCTGCTGGTGTAATGAATCCCAACCCTTAGGAATTAATGGGGCATGTTACAAAAATTAATATCCGAGTATCAGGGAATGGATACAAAATGTATTCTTCCATATTTCTTAGCTATGTAAAAAAAAAAGAGGGGGACATTTTCCTAAAGTCAAAGCTTACAAAAAAACTTGCAAATAACATCTTCAGCAACTTAAATTTGGAGGCTGAGCAGAAAAAAAACCCAGCATTTTTTCTTATTGAGGTATTACAGGAAAGTTTGATTCATTTCTTGCATATAAATAATCCCTCAGAGAAAGTAGTTAGTTCAAACCTACTTGGCATAGTGTTGAACAGTCTTGACTTCTGCAAGCTGCAGCCAAGAAAAGCCACGGAGGAAAGTGACTGCGTAGCTATGTAACTTGTGAACACACTACTACTAGAGCTATCAAAACCTTCTCACTTGCAGTAAGCTCCTGGAAGTGTTTCCATGCTAGTATGCTGTTTCTTTGGTCAAAGGCATGGTGCTGTGGAAGGAGACTGTACTGTTTATAGGACAAGGAGTAATTCAGAGGGTGCCCTAAGAACCCGTACCCTTGAGTATTGCGTGGCTGGTCTTCAGCTGTTCTGAAAACCTCTACTCTTGCATAGAAAGTGAAAGCAAATCAAGCACTGGTTCAGTCTTGCAGACTTTCATTCCCTCTCCAAGGGTTCTCCGCCGGAGAGCAAAAAGTTGGGATAAATATCTGATTTTCTGTTAAAGTACCAAGGAGACTTTGCCACAATGTTGAATTCCCAGCCCCACTATGCAAGCATCCCAGGCAGGTGCAGCCAACAACCTCCAGCCAACATAGCTGTCACTAGGAGAGTTCAGGTTCCTCAGCCAATGACAAGAAAAACAAAACAGGGAATACATAAAAAAATAAGAAACAAAAGCCAAAATTGGATATCAAGAGCTATCTGAAGGCTGCCTGAATAGCCTTCATCTCACTGGCAGTGCCACAAAAGCCAACAGCCACCAACCACCCATGCCACCAAGAAAAATGACCTCTCTGGAAAAACTCCTGGATCTGCACAAGTCGTAGAGAAAAGAACAAGGCATGGCTTCTGCTAGAACTAGCCCAGTTGCCTAGCAGTCGGCATTAAGTGTATGGAAGTTTTGATGAAGGCAGACTGAGAACATGTTTGCTGCCTGTAGAAAATGAACAGCCTTGATGCTACCTTTCATATTTCATAAGTTTTAAATAAAGTAATTACATCCAGCCTTGCCTTCCATGCCACAATCTATTACTTTTCACCTAAACACAGCTCTGCTGACATCTTCAGCACAAAAAAAACAACCAAACCCTTATTCTGGTGGCAGTTAAGATGACCAATCTAAACCTTCTTTTATTTTGTGCTGGCTATATGGGAGCTGCTCTGATGCAAACAACCACTTATCTTGCAGAGCTAAATGGAGAGGATGACTCACATGCTTTGATACAGGTTGTTTATTAGTCATGACCACAGCCCATGGTTTTGTGCTATAAGCTCTGACTCCTGCTATTCCTCTTACGTCCATGAGTTTTTGATGGTGATACATGGGAACATTCTGTTGTGAATGAGAACAAGGTGCCCTGTGCTGCGATATGATCTGCTGTGCTACTGTGAATTTTTACAAATGCGGATGGATTTCCAGGAGCAACTCAGTAAACAAACCCAGAGCTGTGATCAAATTTGCTGCTGCATATGCAGCTGCCCCAGTTCTAAGCCATGCAGAATTATGTGAATGTGGTTTTCAATACCTTTTGTAAGGCAAAAAGGATAGTTGGATGTTTTTCAACTTTTTCGTCCTACTTTCAGGCAGTAATTCTCCAGTCATGATTCTTTTAGGCATTCATTGTTACAACTGATGCCATTTTCAAGCAAGGAGATGGATCTCACGACTAATCAATGACAGTATGAAGCCAATCTTTTATTTTCTGTAGTCTGCAAAGGTACCTAGAGACAGCAAGCTGTTATACAGCTTCCACAAACCTGGCACAGGATAACTCCTGCCCATCAGACTACAAAGAGTCAGATATGTAATGCATTAAATATGCCATAAACACAAATGGCTACTCTGAAAACATAAAGCCCAACAGTGGCTTGTAAACAGCAGTTTGTAAGATTTTATCACTGATTATTCACCACTCCAGGTTCTCCAGAACCTACAGAATCTTCAACTGCATAAGGCAAATCTACACTGTATTTGGGGCATGAGTTTCAACTCACATCTGTCCGTGGGCTTAAGGTCTTCTCCCGTCCATGGTACTTCGGTGAGCTCCAAGGCATGCTGTGTCCTGCTCTACCCAAGAGGTGAGCCCAGATACACAGTTTTTGGCAGTGTGAATGAATGGAGAAGCTGTGCCTAGTTCCATTTCTCCTATCTAACCTTGCTGCATTTCCACACGGTCACTGGCAAGCACCTAAGTTTGCCACAGAACTCTTCACTGAAGACACAGGGGGGGTTAAAGACTTCTATAATTTTATGGTCCTGAATCACTACATCACAAGCATTTTTCATGCAGCAATATGGATAAAACCAGCCAGATTAATTTTAACTTGTTCTTTGACCTGATGTATGTAACGTTCATGATGTCTGTGTGTCTAGATATGAATGCAAATATAAACATATGAAAAATACATTCGTTGCATGATAAGGGCCTAATTCTGCAGAAACTTGAACTTTCTGCACAACTTTACCCCTTGTGAACAGGACCACGGGTTACAAAGAAAGTGCAATAGATCAAATGCTCACATAGCTCTTCAGGGACGATGAGCAGATTGTGTGTTAGGATCATTGGTCTGCTATTAACTTCTCCCAAAGACAGCAGATTAACATTCCTTAAGCAATATACAATCCATGTCAATACTTCTGCAGATTTCACCGTAGTGCCTGGCTGAGGTCACTGCCTAAGTCTTAAAACCAACAGTCTGACGAAGTCTTATACATATGCAATGAAAATCTGTTATTCCAATTGTTTTTAACTTGCTTGAACTGCTAGTTTAACACATTCAGATACAGGCAGCAGATTTTCCAAGGTCATGCTATATATAGAAAGGGATATACAATGTAAATACTCATATCATCCTTGGATCAAAATTCACTGACTTTTATAAGATAAACTGCCCAGGTCACTACTCAGCGCTTTGACCTCTTGCTGCCACAGCAAGCCTGGACTGGTTCCCCACCTATGCTATGGAGAGACTTTTCTGAAGTGACCTTTCAGAGTGGCTGTATCTAAATTCTCATGCCCTGATGCAGTTTTTCCTGACATCCTGAAGCATTACAGCTACATGCTCAAGAAGAGACTTCACCAGAAAAATCAATAAGATCAGATGTTCCAGCTTGAGAAAGCAAGGAAGTAATAACGAGAGCAGAAAACTGGCATCATTATTTTATTGTTCAAAATACTACATGTTAGTGCACCTAAACCATTTTGTACATGACTGTTTTTAATGAATTTGTAAGACTTTTCAGATGCACAGCACTGATCTCACCTGAAAAGGTTACATGTTAAAGATATATCACTTTTCCCTAACTTTTTCCACAGCAGCCATTATTCTCTAAGGGTTGTACCTGAGATATAGTGACAACCTCTCTCCTACAGAAATGGCAATATAAATAACCACAAACAGCCATGGGAATAGCCAGATATAAAATACTAAACGATGGTTTCTTTTATGGCAGACTTTAGAGAAGTAATTTTTTTTTCTTTAATATGCATATGTCGTCCTCTCAATTGTGTGTTTCTACTGCCTTCAAAGATAAGGTACGTAAGACATGCTGATACCTCCCATTTGTTATTTAAAATGGAAACTGTGATATCTTTGCATAGGTTTCAGAGCAATCTCTGAATTTCATTTCACAGAACTGAACCAATCTGATAATTGATCTATTAGGTAAACAATTAACTTTAGATATATACAACTGTTACCATGAACCTCAGCCAGGCCCAAGCTTCCTTATGTGCAGTCTTTCAGCTGCAGCATTTGAATTGACAGCAGAAATTCTTCACATTGTAATAAACTGAAAGAACTGGGATATGAAGATGGAGAATGAGATCATAAAACATTTGGTCATGTTCGAATGCAAGATTTCTCAAGTGGAAGAACACATTCTACTTAATCTCTCAAGAAATAATAGTCCTTGAGTAATCCATATCCACGTTTTTGGTGAAGTTACATTTTTCTAAACCATAAACCTTTCTTTAAGGTACTAGCTGAATCAGGCTAAGGTAACTTTATTCACTGAAAAGAAAAATAAAAGTCAGGTATTTGAGAGCTCTGAATTAAATAAATTTCAAATTTTTTAACCTATCTTTTTTTCTTTTTTTCCAGAAGTTGTTCCATCAAACAATTTATCATCCATTATTGTTTGCAAACTTGCCTTTCATGGGGAACGTGGGATGTCATAAATCTCAGCACATGAAGTATCGGATTGTTCTCATTTTATGATCATCATAAAAAGTTTAGCACATTGTAAAACAACACCTAAGCAATCCATACTTACTATACAGAATTATTTTGTAAGGACATGCCTCAACATTTCTGTGCATTCAAAGCTGACAAAAGAGACAACTGTACTTTTGGAAAGCACCAGTTCCTAAGGGAATTGGTTGAATGTCTTTATCAAGAGGACCTCACATACACACATTATTGAATCACGTGGTACAGAAATCCTTCACACCAAGATCTGCAAAGGACACCAACATTAATCAACAGTTACTTTGTTTGGTATGGCTAGGAACATTATGTTGCCCTGATAATTAATTCATTTAGTATTCCCAGGGGAACCTTTAAATCCTAGTATTAGTTGACTATGATTTTGCAACAGCAAGTAACATCATAAAGTCATTTTAACAGAACAAATTATGTTTTCCATCATTTCCACAGCACATAGATAAATGTGTTCATGGTTCAAAACGTTCCTTACACTGTGGTCCAGAGATCTGGCAGAACTTAACCTGACATAAAGTAGCCTTTGAAAAGAACACAAAAGAAATCCAACAAAGAAACGATGCATACTTACATTCCCACATGTGCAAGGAAGCAAGCTAAGAAGTACAGGGAAGAAAGAAATAAATAAATATTCAGAGTACAGCCAGCTGAGGTCATTATAGACAAGATTTTCCTGGAAGAAGGGAATAGCATTATCATTGCATATATTTGAAATACCAAAGACAAAATACCCATGACAAAACAAGCAAGGGGTAGGAAATCAATTTAAATCCCAAACCAAACAGTTATTCAGCTACTTACATGCTGATTAAAACTCATTTTAATGTCTAATATCGGATGGCTTTGTACAGGCTTTTTTTTTTTACTATTGTAGGACAAGCCTGAGCAGGTAAATGTTTTAATCTTGTCAGTAGCAAATTCTTTATGGGCAGATCCAACCCCAAAAGGTGGTCACTCATCTCCTATAAAATTTATTTTAAAAGTGTCTCTAAGCTTTTAAATTCAAAGCCAAGAAATAAATTTGCTTCCACCCTCATTTTGTTCCAAGATGCCAGAATCCCCTAAAACTACCATGAGGGATTCTGTATCAGTAATGATGGCTGAATATTTACAAGAGCAAACAAAGGTGTTACAAAATTAAGCAAGGAGTTATCTTTGTGTAATTGGGAAAGTTCCAGTTTGGGATTTTATTATGCTTTGCAGTCCACAGGCCTCCACTGTCACCATGAGACAGCACAGGGACTGTTCTCTGCTATGGGATGTGTGTGTTCATCTCCTGTGAATCTTTTGGGATATATGACAGTGACATAAACAGTTCTTCTCTCCCTCTTGGAGCTTTGTGCTGAGTAACTTGGCCAAAGCTCAGAATCGTGCTGTTGGCATTCAATAGCACTAGAAACTGTATCACACTAAACCTCACTGTTACGTTTCCTGCGCTGCTTTAGAATGTCAGCAGAATCTTTTTGTCATTTTGAGTCTAAGTGAAGTGAGCCAGGGACAACTCTAAAGGTTATAGCTTGTGTTCTGTTCACAGTCCTGACCTCCTTACCTCATTTCCACTATTAATAGAATTGCATTCCTTAAAACAGTGATAAATGAGGCTAGTCTTGTAAGGGGAGTATTCTCTTTTAATAGCTGCACTGTAACAATGGAAAAAAACAGAGAAGCTGGAAGAACCTAAAGGAATGGGTTGTGTGCTGAATGCTCTTCTGTTTTCTCCTGCTAGAGCAGCAGGTCTAATAAAAGATAATAGAACGTTACCTCTCACAAATCATGCTTCATTTGTAATCTCAGACCATCATAACTGCAACAAATCTAGACAGGTAACAGTGAAGAAGTCTGTTTAAAATTGAGAGGAATGGCTTACTATGAAGTGATATATGTGTATCTCCTAGGAACACTGTGAAATAATGTTCCCCTGCTTGATTAAACAAATAAAAGTCTTTCTGTATTTCTTTAAATACCAACTAATTTTCAGAAAAATCTGGTAACTCAGATTTTCAGTTGCACCTTTAATTCACATTTGTTATAGCTAGTTTCATCCTCAGGACTTCCCACAGTTCATCTAACAGTGATAAATCTCAGCAACACTACTAAATCAAACACTTTATATTAGAAGTCTATAATTTCAATATTTTTTTTTGTTCACAAAGGACAAGGTTTACTGCAACAAACTTCTGCCATCCACAGACTCAAATCCTAAACCTACCTTGTCACCTGGGCTTCCTGGTAGAAGAAATCAGTACTTTGAGGGGATGATTGACTTGCCTAGATGCCCAAGACAGGCACACACAGCCATCTTCTGAAAGAGCCAACCTCTCTGCTCTCTGAGCACACGAAGAGCCAAGATAATTTGTTCAGGTTACGGACTAAATGCGAGGGTCTGCTCTCATGTGAGATGCCCTCACGTAACCACTGCTGCTACAGAATAGATTTGCCCTAAGTCCTGTGTCATTCCTGACAGCTCTGTGTCAAGGTCCTACAAAATGTAGCTCGTCTCAAATGACACAGTAGAGCAGCTGAAATGGCACTGCGTGCCTTTGTTTAGGCAACTGACTCCTGCTACCGAAGTCTAAATTCAAGTAGCTAAAACTAAATGAGAGAAATTTCAGTCATGGGAAAAAATAGTAAACTCTGTAACATTCAAAGATTTTCAGGTTAAGGGTGTAAAGATGATACAGAAAAAAAAAAAAGGACAGGAAGCAAAGAAAGTAACTCATTTTTTTTTCTAGTAAGGCAAAATGAGGCCTTTTTCCCCACCACTTTTATACTTAAACCTGTCTTTCCCTACTTTGGATGCTAAGGACAGAGCTTGTCTTGTTTCAGTCTATTTTAACCAGGGTCAGAAAGCTGAGGAACGCGTTTATTTTCAGAGGGGTAGAACATAATTTGTGTTTGTGTCCCCCAGCAGTCTCACTAACACTAGAAGTGTTTACAGATACTTTGCATTTGCAAATCCACAATGCCACACGAAGCCTTCATGAGACCTGGCTCTCCACCACAGTGAAAAGCATGTGTATAATTACTCAGAGTCAGCTGACTTGATGTGAATGGATAGTACATGAGAAGGCAAGTTTGCCTCTGCTCTTGTAATTACTTTCAAAGTTGATTCTTACAGCAGGATTTTGCAAAATTGCAGCATTTACATGCTGTTAGAATCTCAAATATCTCTGCCCACTTAGAGGAAGAAACCTGGGTTTTACTTTGCTTTATTTAAGAGCTTCTGGGATGTGCAGTCCCTGAATGCAGGAAGTTGGGTTCAAAACAGATTTCTTTCCATACTGTGGACACACATCTTGATTAGATTATTCTGCATCTACCTCATTTTAAAGGAGGTGTTAAAAACCACTATCAGATTTCTAAATCTGGTTCACACTCTTTGGTATGCTAAGAATTTTAATATGTCTCACACTTGACACTTTACAGTAAGAGTTAGGAGTTTCACATTCGGAATCTATGCTTGTTACTAAGAATGTGATTTAATAGTGGAAGGGAGAACTGTTCTGTATCATTTTATACAGTACGAGCCATGTAACAACCATTTCTGTCCTGCAGAACGAACCAGGAAAACCTGGTTTTATTCATTGGAACATGAGTGTTGGAAGGCCCTGGAATTATAATCCCATTTTAAAAGCACGTTTGTCTGAAGATATGTTTCTTTTCTAATATAAGGTATGAATGCAGTAAACCTAACAGGCAATAAATAAAGCAGATGTAAACCAGAAACAGTTGCTTAGAAAGTGTGGGATGAGGAAGGATGAGATGATGTTAGCTTTCAAGCTTCACAGATATTTGTTCTGGCTCAAGAATACCTGCAAGTATTTATTCTAAGTTAGTTGGTCCTCCTTGACCCCTGTACACATTCAACTGCAGTACAAGCTTTTCAAATGCTCATTTTAAGTCAACTTTGCATTTGATGAATGGCACAAAACAGCACCATTCACACAGTTGGAATTCCTTAAAAGTGAAGATCCATGTTTGAAAGTAACAGGACATGCAAGCAGCTCATCAAAGAACACAGAACAAGGGGAGTCTTATTTACAATAGCTCATGTGAGGAGAAGGTCACGGGAAGGCACACCACACCAGTTTAGCCAGGCCACATTTTCCTTCCAGAATCACATCTCCCAAGGTGAAATCAGAGTGGATTGATCTAGACTGCAACTGTGCTCTAGAAGCAGTAATGAGCACAGACCAGACTGACATTGGCCCTACACGTAGGGGTTGTTATCTTGTCAGCGAATATATTCAAAGCTAATACCCATCCATCAAATACCTTCAGGCTCCATTACCCTTTCCTTTCACCCAGCTGCTGTTTAGAGACAAAAGGAGTCCATTCTGTTTTGCTGAGCAGATTGAAGTGTCAGACAGGCCTGCTGTGGAGGAGAACTGCATGGCATGCCATACCACTCCACTGACCTAAAGTAATTACAGGCAGCAACAGCAACACGTTGACTTTTGCACTTACTGCAATATTTTAAGCCTCTTTCCACCGTGTCATTAAGTACAGAGTTCAGCCACCAGTGGCCCCAGGCAAAATGTGCCAGTGCCAGCCAGAGGGCTAGGACACAGAGGGCAGCTTTAGATGTGGACTTGCAAGCTAAGGTCTGACTCAGCACTGTCTGAGCCTCCTAAGCAAGTGACTGACAGGTGAGGGTGTGACGGCAAAGACGACTCCATATCCAACAGGAGACAGGAAGGAAATATAGTTAATTGTTGATAGAAAACTTGTGGAAGCTGCTCCCCTTGATAATGAATTCTTAAAACATATTTATTGCACTAAAGTTTTTAATTACTCTCCAAAGCCTTTGATTTCTCAATTTAGCTAATTTGAGTGCTGCCAGCATAGGAGAACCGTGCTCAACTCTCTGTCCGACTATGTGAGCACAGAGGAGAAGGTGGTTTATCTCTCTCCCTATATCCTCATCCAGAAAGGAAAGTCAAAAATTCCAAGCTCTCCACTAGGCCTTGCAAAACACAGGAGCAGCCATGGTTCTCCATGAAGAATCTACTGCTTCATCAGCTACTGACAGTGTCCTTCAGAGAAATACAGCCAGAGGGATTTTGCCCATGGACTATTTTACACTAGTTCCTGTAGTCCTGTGGAATAAACAGCACAGCTTGGGAGGACCTGCTGTTGAAAGTGAAGTGGCATTAGAGAAAATTCACAGTAGCAAAGCATTTTGGCCTGCAAACTTTCTGTCATCAAAGCATCATGAACATCACCACCTGGACAGGAGAATCTGGATCCTACACAGTATAAACTCCATAGGGGTGGGTTCATGCCCTTGCCTGTTTTGCAGCTCAAAGCTGACACAGTAGTCACAAATAAAGAATCATTGCACAATTGAATTGTCCTATTCCTTTTTTAATGTGTTATGCCAATCACTAAGATATATGGCACTCACTCCTTTCATTATAATTTTGCATGTGAATTATGGAAACAGTTTGGTCATAGACATGAATATCATTTTCACTGGCAAGCTCCAATACCTGGGGTCCACAAAATATTTTGTTCATCCTGTCCATTTTTTTTTGTCCACATCCAGCATGGTTTTTTATCTTACAAGGCTGTAGCAATATATCATAATATGAAGCTCTTTTTAACAGCCAGACCTAGAAGTCCTCAGCTTTACTGTACAGTTTTAGCACAACACATAACACAAAGCTTGCTCCTCATCTGAGGATGGCAGAAAGCATGCACAGCCACTGTGCATACAAAGGGCACTCTGTAGTATTCGCTTGCAATTCCACCTGCTCCCTTCCTGACCAGCCTAAAGAAAAGTATTGCTGGCTTTGGAGAAGCACAGATATGTATAAAGGGATTGCACTGTGTCAGGGAGGGTGAACCACTATGTACAGATATGCCTAGAAATGCCTGGAAGATTTTAAACCACTTTAAAATTATCTGATTAGATTTTTTTATTTTCTTTTCTTTTGCATAGGCACAAAGATTTTTGGTCATGACATCAGTAAATATAGAAACAGTTCCTATCCAGTGATGTTCACATCAGCACATATAGGACGGTACAACCGATGCAGACCACTCCTGTGTATTTCCCATGATTCCTTGTATTATAAGGTACTGTACTATCACAATGTAACACAGATGGTAATTTGTAACAGCACACACTTTGTTCCTTTGCCTTCCATAAACATGATACAACAGTTACCTACAGTGGGATGAGAATGCCAAAAGAGCAGAAAAAAGGCACAGTAACCCAAAAGATGTGATGTGATAAACAGAATTCTTGGAATTAAATAGGCATTCCTGGAAGATTTTTATCACTGGAGCACCTAAGGTAGGCTAAAGCCCGTGAATTTGCAAGCTGGTTAGCATACCCCATGCAGAGAAACACAGGAGTGTTTTACAGACTGACTTAGGATTAATAACCCTGTGGGGATAGTACACTCCAGCTCACACGTGCAACTTCAGCTTACCTGTTTTTTCCAGTCATCATTACAGTAAAATTTGTATTAGTCCAGCTAACAGAAAGGAAAGAGGATTTCTTTTAAGGGAAAAAACATCTCTCTCAGTTAGTGTCTAGGAACATTCTAGATTTCTGGTTTTGATCTACATGCCTAGTTTATAAACTGCTTTTAAAACTGATGTAGCAAACAAATCCTGTCGGATAGTAAATACAACACACCACTAAGCTGTAGCAAATGATTTCCCTTAGGGTTAGGTTTTGCAGTGTGTCCAGAAAAGACCAAATAAAAATATGTCCTTGCTAAAATAAAGTAGTTTTTTTAAAACATCAGCATCCTTGCCATACACAAAGCTTTTCTTTTTGAAGGAAGGTTTTGTTCTTGGTTTACATGCAGAGTATGGCTTTCAACAAATGTCAGTAAGAAGAAAGAAACTTCACTAGACTCCTGAGATAATGTTTCATCTGTCTGTGTAACAGCTGTATATGCTATTTAAAGCTGAGAAGCCCTAGGTTTATGATTAACAATTTAATGTAAGTTACATCATGGGAGAGGCACCTTGTGCAATCTTCTTACATAATTTACTGTACATGGTATTCATTCCAATGTGAGTTATAAGTCATCCATGAGTAAATCCTGAAAAATTAGAGGAAGCTGCATGCAATACACAGGGAAGCCTGACAACAATGAACATTTGTGATTCATTATTAACTTGGCATTAACATGTAAGTTTTAGGTTTCCAACTGCTAAGTGTAATCATCAGACTGATGTAATCTCTCACAATTCCAAAATACAGAATGGGCCTTTCAGCCAAATTTTTTTCCAAACTGCTGTCTCTGTGTTTGCTGCAGAAAATTACTATGGATTCATTCACAGCTTTTGATGGCAGAACAATGAACTACTGGCAATGCAGGAGTTGAGTGTGATCATAACTGTGTTCCCTTTCTATGTGTGAATGATCTCACCAGACTCTTATCTTTTATGACTTCTTATTTTCACTCAACTGGGATCACTTTTATCTCATATATGTAAGGTTGCTAATGCATCTGAATGATAGAGAATTCATTGAAATTAGTAGCTTGCAGTAACATTCATGATACCATAGCTACTTCCTAAGCATACCAGCAACAGTCTACAGGCAGTTACTGCAATGGAGTGAACTGTTAGAGGACAGTACAAATAGAGGCAGAGAAAAGAAAAAGGAAATTTCCTCTGCAGCAGTTGTGTCAGAGGCTTTCCAGGGGCCTTACTAACAGAGGATGCTGTTGAAGAACCGAGGGAGAATAAATCGTGCTTGGGAGCTCTGATAACAAGACACAAATATTTGCCATCAGAAATAAACCCAGTAAATGTACCATTCAGTAAATATGGACGTCACTAATACAAGTGCAAAGTTTTATGATTAGCTTCATTTGAAAAAAAAAAGAAAAAATCTCAAATCCCATCCCACGTGTGGAGGACACAGTCCTACAGCTACTTTTTTTTACTCTCATTATTTGGACACTCTCTGAACTACAAGCCTGATGGGAGTAGGAACTTCCTTCGTTTAGCTCTGCATACAATCAGATGATGTATACATAACATCAACAGTATGCATAACAGTATACATATATTATGTACTAAATGGTATACTACAGCAGAGACAGGAGATCTTTCCACTTGCAATCAGACTCTAAATATTACTGCTGGTTCTTAATGGAAGTAGAAATAGCCAATTTGTTCTGAGCTGTTGTGCCCTCTAGATCCATAAAGTGCTTAATTCTAACATCTCTTTTCACACCAAATTTATCAGACCTCAGTGATTCCCTTGGCAGCAGGAGTTCTGGCTCAATAAAGCAGTCAAATAGAATGGAAGAACTGGGTCACTGATCAATTTCTTCGCTGGGATGCTCAAAGCATCCTTACATCTGCTGAATTTGACTATGTGAGTGATCTTTGTTGTACAGCAGAAATTCTCAGAGGGCATGGAGCTGCCAGATTAGTTTCTTTCACCATCTCCTGCAATGGGCTGCTTTTATTGCAAGAGGTAGAGAAAGAAGGCAGCAACGTTCACTTTCTGCAGGTACAGGCTTGAAGGCCAAGGGTGTTACCATGCGTACTAGTGACCAGTCTGACACTGTGATGACTGCAGCCCTGCAGCCACATATTGGAGCTTTCTACCAGCCTCAACCAGACTGCAGACTGCCCTGCTGCAATGTTTGTGCAAGCTGCCAAAGAACCAGTTCTCCTTTATACTCCGTTGATATTAATCACAGTAGGTGGGATTGTCAGGAATGATTTATGGCACACCTGCACAGCCAGAGCACAGTGATAGAAATCTGCACATGGAAAGTGTGGCATTGCTGGTAGGTTTTTTTTCCAGGAAGCAAGTTATTCTTTGTGTGGGGGTCTATTTTTCCTTTATATAATTACTTGAGGTGTAGAGGTTTTGGCTAAAGTTGCCATATGCAACTACACACTGTATTTCACAAAACCCCAATCAACTACACACTGTATTTCACAAAACCCCAATTCTGATCTGGTAATTTAGCTCAGTTTTCCACTGGCTGTTCACTGACCTTTGTCTTTCAGTATCATTTCCCTTCAAGGCTTAATGTAGTTTTGATCTTACCATATCTCTTTTTCTACATGACAGTGTATGTAGTGGCATAACAAATGAATACAGCAGGATATTCCATACAGGGATATATAGAACATTTATGTACATATACAAAGGCATATAGGATAAACCCCAAGAATCACAGCCAGGAGTTAGTGATTGTATCAGTATCGAGGGACCACGCAGCCAGGCTTTGTGGTGGAGGAAAAATAAGTGGCCACATTTGGTGTCCTGTTTTTAAACAGCCTGTTCACAATGGCAGAGGTTGAAGGTGGTCGTAGGAAGCCCCAACAGAATTAGATGCAAGACCTGCATCTCAAGGAAAGTACAAGCTATCTTCTCAGTCTGACATTCCTGGTCACAATGGATCCCAAAGACCATAGTTTATCGGAGTAGGACTGCTCCTGAGTTCAGAGTAATTCCCTATTTTGCATAAAAAAGGTCTTTTTGAGTCTGAAGGGTTATACTTTAGTATCAGTAATTAAGCAAGTGAGGAGCGAGATAAGGCTACTAAAGGTACAAGATACATGGGTGTTCTACATTTCTCCAGTGCATCTAAGATATGTAATTAGCTTTCTGCAGATTAATAATGCTGAGAAAAAGTAAGGTTGATAAGAGATCCCCATGGCCACAAGTGTTTTCTGACCTATTATTGCAAGAGTTCCTTACCTCATGATTCTGAAGTAAGGTCTTTCTGGGATCACAAAGTACCAATGTGTAAGGAAATTACATGCTGTTCTGTAGACTGTCATTTGGAGGAAAAAAAAATGGAGTTGGAATGTAATTTCAAGCTTATGGAGTCAGCTTCCTATGTTCATTCTGGATTCATGAGCACTGCCTTAGGTTTGGTTAACGTGGCTTTGTATTTTAGTATGGAATAGAACAATACCTCTGCCTGAGAGAGATTTAAGACAACCAAAAATTGATTAAAGAAATTCTCCGTGGTGCAGTGTGGGGTCACTTGGGATGAAAAAAGATGATAGCCAGGGCTTCAAAGAGTGCCTTAATTTGGAGATATCTTGAAAAGACTGAGTTTTCAAAGGAGAGGTGTTCCACAGTTTTCAGAAAGAAGGCAGCATGAGTGCCACTAAAAGCAGTGAGCCAGGAAACCACGAGAAAAGTGCTTTATTCCAAGAAGAAAGATTGTTTACATTAAGGGCAAATGTGGTTTGTTTGGGTTTTTTTTCCATTTAGCACTAGACATTTGAAAAGCCCACCAGCATCTGCTAAACATACATGTTTTAATGACTCTGTAGGAGGAGGCAGCTGTAAGGAAACCAATGGCTATGAAATCTTAAGTTAAATTCAACATTAACTACCTTTATTAATGGCTGAAAGCTTCTGTATTTAGAGGGAACTCTCTCCCTTGCTGTGTCCATTAGAGTAGACAGAACTTTTCATAAAGCTGCTTTAGAATGACGATATAGCAACAGCTAGAGCAGGTGTCACTAGACCTATACAGAGGAGGATAATGTTAGTCCCCTAGTTAATTACATCTACTTTCTGCTGTGCTGCACCCACTTATTTTGTGCCACTAAATAAAAAGTGTAATCAAAGACTGTCCTCTGTGCTAGCATCAGGTGCTAAAAAGGTACGTGGTTTATTGGAGGGTGTGGATGGGTGGAGCAGGCCATCTTTAATAGCTTTAGTATCTTTCTAGAATAAACTGTATTTACCTTTCCCCGGTGTCTGGTGTGCAGTGACCTTGGAGCCCGACTCTTCTCTCATTAACTGCCTGTCAGGTGTGACGGCACAAGTACTCCGGTAGCTGCGCCCTGCCGCAGCAAGCTAGAGAGCAAATGAAGGCACAGGCTATCCTTCACTTTTAAGAGGATCATGTACCAGATTATACATCCCTTTGTCTCTGTGCTTTTCTTTTTGTACCTCTTACGCCTCGTATGGAACGGCAGAATGCTGAGCAATGCACTGCCATCCGCAGCTGCCTCACGGCCTCTGTGTCCCACCTCTCCTCAGATTCTAAATCACTCAGAATTCTATGGGGACAGGAAGTTTCATGTCCCTTGTCCCTTCTATTAATGCCCTCCACTACCTCCTTTCCCTCGGAAAGATTAATTTTTTTTCCAATGGGGTATGCATTTGGAAACATTAGTTGTACAAAACTACTTGATTGGCTTCTTTCTACCATGATCTTTTTAACACGTAACTGCCAGGTTGCACAAACATCATATATCTCAGGAAGAATTTATGACTAGTTATCTTCTTTATAACAACATGACACGCAGTTCCTGGCCCCTGATAGCACACATTGCTTTATCATATGAAATAGTCTAGACATTCAAGGCTTTGAATATCACTAATTAATTTCATTTCCTGCAAGCTAACAGAAATTGGCATTCACATATATACTTTGAAGGTACAAGGCTACAGAAAGGGATATATGGTTTCCCAATTTTACATGAAGGACAGCCAAAGAGAACAGAAATTGGATGAAGCCCAGTCATTTCAGGAGAAACAATGTTACAGCATCACAAGAAAACCTCCATAGTGAGACAGCAAATGTTGTTACTGGATGAACCTGCAATTGGAAGTGCACTTGGCTGAGTGTTTCTCAGAAATACCATAGACAAAATAAGTAAAAAATAAATAATTCCAATCATAATTCCAAGAATATTGTGCAAACCTTTAAGTGGCTACCAATAATCTGAGAGCACTTCACTGAAACAGGAACTGGAAAGAACGCAAAGCGATTCTCTGACTTTCAGTTTAAGGTTTAAACTAATTTCTTGTAGCTACTCTACAATGTGCCTGCGTGGATACCATTGCTAGAAGTGGCCCATTGGACCCTGAGCCCTGTGATGAAAAGAATCTTTAAATCACCCTTATCATCTTTGGACTATCTAGATATTGGCTAACTTGTGTATTTATGAATATTTTGTTCAGCATCTTACTGCAGAAAAAATAACCAGGTTTTCTTTCTTGTTAAACTCTCTTGCTTTGCAACACAGTACAAAAATCATAAAGCAAATATATCTGGCCCTTCTATGACCATGCAAGGAAGTTATCACCTAGGATACGGCCAAAGTCCTGTCTCTCCCCATCTGCCTGCCACCTCAGGAAAAATGTGAACAGAGGGTTTTGGGGTTGTCCTTTTTGTTCCTGAATACTTGGGCAAGCGTGCAGCACACCCTCATACCTACAAGGGACCCAGGTGCAGCCAAGAATGAAAGCCCAGGTCTATTTTTTCTCATGCAACATTGGAAGACATATTCGAGATCTTCCCTTTCACCTTCCTCCTTCCTTTTTTTCTCCCCATGACTGTCAACTCTTTTGACTGAGTATCGTATCACCAGGATTGATTGCACAAGAGTCACCTGAATGCCAGTCAAAATGTTTAACCTTCCATTCACCCGCACAATTTGAGACACATGATCTTCTTCAAACAGTCACCCTATGATTTGCAGGTAGGGAAAAAGTGAAGAGTGGGGCACCAAAGTAAGGACAGGGCTTAAAATGAGCTGAGCTGAAATGTTCTGTGTATGCAGGCATCACTAAACAGCAAAGTCCTTGTTTCTGATACAGCTTATTTTACCTTCAACCCACAGTGACTTTATCACACCTCATTTGTAATGTCTGGGTAGAATTCTTACAAATCCAGTGTGGTTTATTTATTCATACTGGTAAATCTTCCCTTAAGGAAGCTAGCCTTCTAAATGTCTCAGGTCTGAGACATTCAAGGCCCAGCGAATGGGCCAGTTATTCACACAGAATACAGAGAGGAAATCAGCACCAGACATAGCCAGGAAACCTACACTGCCCCACAATCAAAAGCAATGGAACTTGGGCCAATTAGCCAAATAAAGCATTTGAGCTAATGGCAATTTAAGCCTATGGAAATACTCTTATCAGTACCTAAATGACTTGGCAGGCTGCTGCTGCATTATACCAGGGGACCAGAAAAAATGGGCTTTACCTCAGAAGCTAAAGACATAGTATATTTGTACAGAAAACCAGGCTAATAAGAAAAGAACCCCTTAAAAAGCAATCACTCTTATGATGTGATACTTTCTTTATACGCACACACCCAGTCCCATCCTAATATCTAGCCAATTTCAGCCAATCTCAGCCACGGGGCAGACACTATTAGATCCCCAGAAGATGCAAACGTGAAACTGGATCTTCCTCAGCTCTGCTACTCACAGAACTGTTTGTAATAAAACTAGACAAGGTGCCCTGGCAAACCCACCAAAGTGCTCATTTCCTTTCCTTTCCTGGTGGCCTTCAAGTTGCAAAAATTACAGCTCTGTTCTCCACATGTGTGATAATGAAGACAGTGAGATTAGCAAAGCTACTTTTTCCAGACAAAAAAACCTCCATGCTGTGGAATTTCTCCAATTTCTGCCAATTTTCCTTTCTCAGTTTCATTGTTCTATTCTGCCACTAAAAAGTAGAATGAATGAATTTATATTATTCTATCTATCCAGTTAGCTGTGCTTTTTGCTTTTAATTCCCAGCAGGATCAGTTATAGTGAATAATTAACAAGAGTGCACAAAAGCTCAGAAATACAGCCTAAGAACAAAAATGTTTTCAGATGAATGCATGTGCTTTATTAATCAATTTTACAGTGGCCAATCACAAACTGCTTCTTAGTTCTCTTTCTAATGGCCCAGATTAACACCAAAATACCAGTGCCCTTGCCAAATACTTCAGAAAGCCAATCATGTCACTGAGGCTTTTTTTTTACTTCAGAGATGATCTTCAGCCTAAGAAATAAGTCATATTTTCAAAAAAAAAAAAATCCAAAATTTGAAAATAACCTGGCTTTTAACTGTAGATCTTGTAAAGTTTTTCTACTGTATTTTCTCTTCTTGGGAGCCACAATATGTAACAGTACAAAGGACATGACAGAAGAGGTGACAGAACAGATTGCCATGGTATCTTTCAAAGAGCGAAAATAGATTCAGAAGTTGAAAGGAAGGAAACTTTCTGTAGTCAGAACTACTGATGCTGATTTCCTGTGTATGACTTGCTTGCTAGGGTCGGTCTTTGCAACTGGTTTGTTACCAGTAGCATGGTCTATGACCTGCTGATGAGGAGTCTCAGACAAGACCCAGCAGAAGCAATGCTTCTCTGTCCGAGGTAAGGAAAGTGCACATCACTGCACCACTGTGAGTTCAAATCCCTTTTCACAGCACTGAATCTTGATGCCCTGCAGGCTCTGCTGGTGATTGTAGTATTCGGGTGGCCAGGCTTTCATCCCTGAAGCTGGGAGTCTGTCTCTTGAGAATTCACTTTCAGCCTTAAAGCCTTCTGGTCTTGTGTCTAAGAAGTTTTATTTAGGGAAATTGGGAATAGCTGAGGTTTATGTGGATAATGTGTAACAACTTCTCTTAGCAATGTGAGTGGCTAAGATCTCATTAAGGACAATAGAAATCTTTCCTGGGTTTAGTGGCATACGCACTCAAATCTAAAAAGACTAAGTACTTAGTAACAAAACACAGAAGGCTGCTAAAATTTACTAGCTGTACTAAAAATGTCTTCATGCTCTTTCTTTTTTTTAAATCTAGAGTATGCAATGTTTAAAAGAACTAGTTATGTATTCAGAGAATAACTTTCCTGTGGCTATCAAGACATACAGACCTCCAGCCCAAGTGAATCTCTCTGCAGATGAGATAGTTCAGCATTATTTACTTAATTATTTCCATTAAAACATAAATCTAAAAATTTCAAAGTAATACTTAGTTTTCCCTTTCTTTTTCTCCATATTTTCAAACTTTATTATCATTTTAATGGGTTTGTTTCAATGTATCTGGCATAAAAGAAAGATGTGAGGGACTTTTTAGGCTGTTGGGCAGGGATAGGACTGGAGGGGATGGATCAAAACTAGAGATGGGTGGATTCAGGTCAGACATTAGGAAGAATTTCTTCACCATAAGGGTGGTGAGACACTGGAACAGGTTGCCCAGAGAGGTGGTGGAGGCCCCATCCTTGGAGGTTTTTAAGCCCAGGCTGGATGGGGCTCTGAGCAACTTGCTCTAGTGGGAGGTGTCCCTGCCCATGGCAGGGGGGGGTCCCTTCCAACCCTGACAATTTTGTGATTCTATCTTTTCAATGTCTCTCCTGTTAGAAAATGCACAGAGAAAGTTTTTGCATGCAAGATGCTAAACAGTCTTCAAATCTAGAGGTAATATGAGAATCTATTTCTTCATTCTTCTTTGCTCCCTAACTCCAGAAACAATCAAAATCCAGGCCATCTAGAGGCATTCATCTGATCCAACATCTTGCTAGAACAAAGAGGCCAGAATCTGAAGCCAGAAAAAAGGTCTGTTTACTGAAACTGCCATTGTAGCAGACATTTTGTATTTATAAGACAACTCCATTGGTCATAGCCTGGTGATACACTGTGAGGTGATTTGTCAATCAAAGGCATCTGTTAGGCTCTCATAAACTAACAGAAAATTAGAGATTCCAATTGCACTCAGCAAAGGTGAAGGCCTACTTGACATTCAGGTCCCCTGTCTTCTCAGAGATGGCTTTGTGACTGTGCTGGCTTTGGCTTCTGAGGGACCTCAATGCTTCCAGCCCATGGCAGAAGTACATAAACCTGAGGTTTGGATTTGAGCCTTTGTAAAAGCAAAAACTTTTGTCAAAAAATTATATATAAGCACCTACATTTTACTTTAGTTGGGAGACAGAACAAAGAAGTGAAAATAGTAAGTAGATTAAACAGCATGAAGAAGTACTATTTATAGCTTAATTTCCTTGTAACTGATCAGTAGCCTATTAATGGATTTGGAAAAGGATGTTTACATGAGTTTCAAACATTCAACCACTAAACATAATTACAGTAACACACTGTACCAGCTTGAGAACCACGAAAATGGCCAGTGCTGTCATTTCAGATATGTGTGTATCTGGTTTTGCATGCACGTCATAATTTGATATCAGAAGGCACTATTTTCCCTGTGATTATACAGACTGCCTTGTTTTGGTCAAAGTCCTTTGGTACTGTGAACAGTATTTCTAAGGATAGAAACCAAGTCATAGTTCATATCCTTAATTGCTTGTTGTAATTATCCTGTAAACAGGATAAATGGGAGGTGGGAGGGAGCAGGAATGGTAGTACATGCTCCAGAATTCTTTTACAGCAACCAGCATTTGAACTGACATATATAGTCACTAACAAAATTATGCTTATGTGAGAGGGGGGCTTATGAGAGGCTCCCACACATAGCACACAGGAGAAGTTTGATCATAGATGATAAGGTTTGGAGATAGTGTGCTCATTCTCATCTTCTTCACTCTTCACAGACCTCAAAATCAGGAGTGAAAGAATTCAAAACAATCTGACATTTTGACTTGTGCTAAACCTAGGGAGGGAGATAAAACTGTATCTTTTTCTTGGAAACCCATGATCACTAGAAGAATTTGTGCTGGCAAACAAGTAAAATGATTAAATCTAATGTGCACTTTCAGCTAAACAGTATTTAATTCACAATAGCCTTCTCTCCACAGTTACCTCTGATTGCTCAGGCTTTCCAAAGCAGAGTAAAACTGCTGTTTAAGTTTGGTATCATTTCACACTGACTGCACGGGGAAAGGTTATGGTGAAAGGGTGCTGAGCACTATGTCTAGGTGGTATCACAGACCTTGGCTTGCTGTACAGAGGATTTGCTGGGAATGCAGCTACATTGGTGCAAATCCTCTGTGTTGGCAGAGTAAACAACCACATATGCCATGCATTGCTGCAATCCACCTTCATTTCAAGCAGAGATTAAATTCTGCATGTCAAGCTAGGTAGGCACAGGCTACATGGG
Source organism: Chloroceryle aenea (assembly GCA_013399075.1). NCBI lineage: Eukaryota > Metazoa > Chordata > Aves > Coraciiformes > Cerylidae > Chloroceryle > Chloroceryle aenea. The sequence goes on along the minus strand of VWZY01001035.1, from coordinate 23,871 downwards.
CACAATCCTTCTACCAAATGTTGCAGGAGCACACAGCCCTGCACAAAGGGAGGGATTCAACCATCTCTCCCCCACAGCAAATCCAGCACTGAGCTCTGTAGCTACAGTGTAGAAAAAGGATAGAATAAGATGGGAATTTTTGGTCAGTTCTTGCTCTGTCTCAGTTTTACATCTGAACACAAGGACAGATAAGCTTCAGGCAGTTTAACATTTTGCATTATGTTATGATCCCTCTTTGTCTGGATCAATTTTCTTTAATTACAAAGTCACATAAGCTGTCCTTGCTGAATTTTGAGCTTTCCAAAAGAGTAGTTGGGTGTGGCTAAATATTCACTATGTTTAGTGAAATGGTGGAAATTAATAGGAGAAAAGGGTTGTCTTCTCCATCATCCTTTCACAGCACTATTGTTTTTTTCCAGTGTTCTTTGAAGTGTATTCTTCATAGGTTTGCCCAACCTGGTTACAGGCTTTGTTATTTAAAAGGGAGCTGCACGAGGACACAATTTTGAGTGCTGCTAGATAAACAGAAACTGTCAAAGCAGAGTTAACAAAAACACTCTTGATGTTCCCGAGCCCAAAAGCAACGGGAGATTCAGGTACGTTTGCCAAAATTAGGAATGGATTCCTTCTGCACAACTTTTATATGTTATAGATTTGGCATTTCCACAACCTAACTAACGTTTCTGCTCAGGCTAAAATATTTCACTGTTACAACAACCTGCCAGTGAAATCCTTTCTCTCTTGTGTAGTTATCAAGCTGGTATCTTCACCCAGACACACCTCCACCAGTCTTAGATAGCAGATTTTTCTAGTATGTTAGAGTATTACAATTTAAAGCATAAGACCTTCTAAGAAAAGCTCTGAAAGCCCTCAGTAGCTAAATCACTATGATTCTGACCTCCCCTGGGGCAAAGAAGCCACAAGGCCAGTACAGTCTTTGCCACACAGAGATGTGGAGAGTAGGAGTTCCACCTGCCCTAACAGCACATGACAGGGAATAGGAACGTAAGCCAGGGAGAGAAAGCTGGAGGCTTTGGGCAGAGTCAGAGAATACTCAGTGATGGAACACCACTATATGAAGCCTGTTCCTGTCTGACATGGCAGTAAAGGGCTACAGCAACCACAGCCATAGCCCTAAGACAATGACGAGTAAAATATTAAATGTATCTGTTTGTGGCAATAGAGGGTAAAATATTAAAAACATCTCAGCACCCTCACGGTGAAGAAATTCTTCCTAATGTCTGATCTGAATCAACCCATCTCTAGTTTTAATCCACCCCCTCCAGCCCTATCACTGCCCAACAGCCTAAAAAGTCCCTCACAGCTTTCTTGTAGCCCCCTTCAGATACTGGGAGGCCACAATAAGGTCTCCTCGGAGCCTTCTCTTCCCCAGACTGAACAACCCCAACACTCTCTTCCACCACAGCACAAAGGCCTACACTATTAATTGTCAGTAAGACCTAATGCTTCGAGATGCTGTTTGAAAGCAGGCACTAGAACTTCCAGAAAGTTCAGGCATGTATATCTAGTGGATGATGAAGAGAACAAATGCACCAACCATCACAGAACAGATTTTCTATCATTTTTTTGCAGAACAAAAGCCTCTCCTAAATCTATTATCCTCTAAGAACTTAGATGCATAATGGAAGACATGAGTCATCTGGACCTACTACAGTCAGAATAACATAACTGCAAGTCTACAATGACGCAGCAATGAAAAGAGTCACAACCATAAATATTTTTGGCACCACAGTATCTTCTATGAATGGGGAGCAACGTAATCACAGTCATTACTGGAATCAGTCTTATGACTGGGTTCAAGAGATATCGCAGAAGTTACACAACTGTCAGACAACAATTGTTCTTAATAGCAAGTTTAATAAAATGCTTTGGCGTCCATTCCTGGAAGCCTAGAACTTACATAGCTTCTTCTCATCTGTTCCTTGTGCAGTTTGAAGGATAATATCACGCTCTCCATCTCTGCTTATAGCTTCAACACCTGCAATTTTACACAAAAAGAAGGTGTATCTTTAAAGTATGAATGAATTTATTTGCAAAAATCAATAAAGACAACAAATCAAAGTTCATGAGAACAAAGCAAGTGTGCTGTAAAGACTATTAACTTTCCATACTACTGCCTAACTAAAGGTTGGCATGGAAAAAATCACACTTTAAAACCAGATAACTTACTAAATACTTGCTTTCTTCTGCATTAGATGTGCAGTCTTAGTATCAGGAGCATAGCTTTAATGTAACAAAAATATCCTAGATGCAGTAACTACAAGGCAGTGGGGAAACAGAAAATCCTGCCTTTCCTGGCATAAGAAAGTAAGTGAATGGGACTACCCTCAGCCTAGCAAAGCTTCCTCCCTGGTAGCACTGAGAAGCTTCCTTGTGCTAGACCCAGTCTGGGATTAAACATGAGAGTTCAGTTTCCAAAGCTGTCAGTCAAGGACCTGACACACAATTAAAATTCATTTTGAGGTGGTAAAGGAAATGCATGAAATGGAAGCAAGTAATCCAGTGTTCACAAACCACAGCTGATGTTAAGCAAACCATATAACCCGTTGCACAAATTGACTTTTATCTCTTGTGGGTTTAGTTACCAGAGCTAAAAATATTAACCAATGCAAGGTTTAAGGGCATCCTCTGAACAGACGCAGATGATAACCTTGTGAGCTCAGCTGTCTACTTCAACTGCCTTGCAAATGATAGCACATTTCCAGCACAAGCTACAAGAATTCAGACAATTTGTTTGCACTAATTGAAGCTGCACAACTATACATTTCTGCATGCAAATGTTGTGAAAACACTGTGGAGGTTTCCTCACTGGGACTTTAAATATGACTTACCAGAATTCTGATTAAACTCTTCCTGAACAAAACAATCATTCCATTCCTAGGGAGTAATGATGGCCCAGCAACCTTTCTTTGCCCTTGGTACCACACATGCAACAAAGGTCATTTTCTTTCAGGATTTATTAAAAATCTTAAAATTTAACCAAGTTCTTAACAGTCTTTGTTCCCTTAGCAAGGGGCTCGCAATACCAGCTATCATTTATTTTAAAGGCCCAGCTCCTCAGATCCTGCAATTATGCTCCCACGTTTCTTTTACAAGGTTAAAGCACAGGGTATGCTGGAGCTTGACAGTGCTCTGAAGTCATGTGCTGAAGGCAGCCAGTCTACCCACAGCAACATGAAGTTCCACACAGGCTAATTCATCCTGCTGCACCATTCAGCACGTGTTGAGACAGTATGCAACTATACAGCAGTACTGATACAGGTTACAGGAGGTAAATTTCAGGCCTTCCTGATGCCACAGTAAAAGCAAATGAAATAAAAATCATCAAAAGAAGAAAGCAAATTCACTGTACCCCACTTTTGTTCTGGTTTTCATGATCTGGGGGCTAGATATGTTAATTCTAAACAAGATGCCTGATGTCTGCCATTCAAATAGGAGAGCACTTTGACAGCAAGCAGTCAGCCTCTACCTGCAATCCTGCCAGCTCCTGCTGTGGGGTGGTTTAAGGGTTAACAGACTGAACTGGGGGGGGACACAAGTGGCAACCCTAGGACCCTGAGGAGTCAGAGAGAAGCTGTTATTCCCTCCCCTTCCCTGCAACACTCTATACAAAGACAGGAAGCTTCCAGGGAATCTCAGCAGGACCTTGCTGCTCAAACCATTGCCATCTTTCTTCCCTTAATATTCCTTTTTCTATTTTTCTCCTGTTATTTATTATAGTCTTAACTTACAGTCTTGAGTGAGGCATTTTTCCTTATTCCCCTTTTTACCCACCCCTGTGAGGGAGGAGGGAAGAGGGCTAATCCTGCTCTGCATTCTGTGTAGGTTTGCCCTGACCCTTAGATGAAGACAGGAAAACTGGCACCCAATGTGGAGCATGAGAGATTTTCTTTGTTTGAAGAACATTGGGAGAGTTGGAAATTAAGACAAAAATATTTTCATAATGTCTTTTCTGTGGTACAGGGAATCTCATGCTTTTGTGCACCTCTCTTTTAATTTCCTGGCTTCACTGGTGTCCTGCCATCTCTTCTGTGTAGTGATTAATGCCAGGATAAGTTGGGTTGAGAACTTGCCTGTGTGTCTGAGGTACTGATAGAAATACAGATGTATATGTCTCCAGGCAAAACAGACCAACTTGCCCCAGTCACCACCTGCAGAAAGCATTTAAGGAAGTCAAAGTGACTGGTGAGAGGTGGTGGTTTGAAGACAGAAATAGGGGAAAACTCAGCTCAAGCACAAGGTCAGCCTGAGCCAGAACCAGCAGTGACTCGGATCCTGAAGATACAGGTAAAAAGGGATTATGGTGATGGTGAACCCCTGATGACCTGGTTGTTGTGGTGCTGAGACAATCGAGCTAATATAGCAGAGCTGAAGGACAAAGAGGCCAGGCAGTTGGGATCACTAGCCAGAGATGGAGGCATAGACAAACATAGGGAGAATAGATGGCACCCACACTCTCTGGTGGCACAAGATAGCAACCATAAAAAAAACAGTATCCTTCTAAAGAGGATATGGTATGACACCCCACTAAACAGAACACCATGGAACAGGGCACCAAATGTCTGAGAGAAATGCCAGTCCAGGAAGGAGTCTGTGGTGATGGGCAAGCCCATCAGACCCTGATAAGCTGCCATGACAGAAGCCTCTGTTGAAGAAGTTCACACAGTATGCTCCTTGTACATACTCCCACTCCCTGGGAGAAAGATCTTTGGTGGAGAGTTAAAACCCCCTGTCAGTGGATTTGCTAACCAGCTCAGGCAATTTGAAGATAGTGTCTCTCAACAGGCTTTGATCTCAGTCAGAGAAGATGACTGAGGAGTTTAATGGGCTGAAGGACTTAGTGTCCAGAACAGAGAGGTGGAATAACATCCATCCTTCTCCTGAATGGATGCATGTTGCAGCCATTAGACACAGATGCCCTCCTAGGAGACCAGCTCAAGTCAGTCAGGATACAACACCCTGTGTGCCTATGTTGAGGACATGGATAGATGGCACAGCAAACCCAGCTGCATTCAAGAGCACAGGATTTGTAAAGTGACACCACTAGAAAGAATTTTCCCAGGAGGATGGCTGTTCCAGTCTCCTAAGAAAATTCCACTGGCCCAAGCATTTGGTTCTCTGACCCAAATATGAGTAGAAGAGATGTTCCTGTCTGCTGTACAAACCTCTCTGTCAATTGTGGGCGCTATGCTCAGAATTAGAGGGGCCCTGTCTCCAGTCAGGCAGAGGAAAGTGAAAATCGAGATTACTGGATGGTGTGGAGTCGATGGCCTGGCACATTAAAAGCAGAAAGGTACAGAGCCCTGGTGGACACTGGTGCACAACTCACCCTAATACCATCAAATCAGAGGGGCAGAGTCCACCACCATCTCTGGAGTCACAGGAGGGTCTCAAGAACTGATTGTATCAGAGGTTGAAACGAGCCTAACTGAGAATGACTCCTCCCCATTCCTGCCCCACTGGAACACGACCTGCACCATTCTGCTCTGAGGGACTGCCAGGAAGAACGGCCTCCAACCTGGATGAACACAGACTTGCACGGAGACAGTCCCTAACTTGATGAATGAGCATGGCAGGCAATGGCATGGAGTAAGGGGTGGACTGCTGTGGTTTAAGAATGAACAGACTGAGTGGGCAGAGACAGGTAGTAACCTAGGACCCTGAGGAGTCAGAGGGCAGCTATTATTCCCTCCCCTTCCCTGCCACAGGGCAGGAGATGGGAACTCTGAGGGGAGCCTCTTCCCTCCCAGGCTCTGGGAACTGCAAGGCTGGTTTTGCATATAGTTCTAGATCCTTCTTCCCTTATTATTCCCCTTTCTAATTTTCTCAGGTTATTAATTAAATTTGTTACAGTCTTAATTTCCAGTCTTGGGTGTGGCTTGTTTTTTTTTTCTTGTTCCCCTTTTTACCCTCCCCTGGGAGGGAGGGGGTAGAGGGCTAATCCTGCTCTGCATTTCACCTGGGCTTGCCCTGAGCCTGAAACATGCTGTCTTTAGGCCTCAATTCACCTTTTCTTCAGCCTAGAATATCTATGTTGTCAAAAACACTCCATAACCCACACTAAATGCCACCGCTGAGTGACATGAAGCCCTGGCAACTGCATAAAGACTGATTGCCTGGACTCCACAGTCCTCCAAACTCCTCCCAAACCCACAAAGCAAAAGACTCACAGTGCAAAAACAAGTCAGAGACACCGAGGAAGCAGAGAATTCCTTCAAGATGAGGTTACTGGGCCATTCCCCAGACTTTACCTACGCATTTCAGCGGCATGCTCTACAACCCTTTCAAATACCATACAGCACTGAATTACTTATGACTTCCCACTATTGTTCTCTTTAAAGAGTTCTGTTAGTGGATTATTGATTCAGAGGTCAGACATCCGGAGGACAGGGTAAATCAGAAACATCCTGGTAGGAAAACGGGCTTAACGTCACCTTTTAGGTACGACTCAACACGACAATTCTTTGGTGGGAAACTGAGGCCAACAGTGCAGTGTAATTTCCCCAGCCGACAGAAATATTACCCCCAGAAACAGACAGACCCTGATCCCACAATCAGCCTCGACGCTTCCCCGTGCGTGCGCTTACACAGAGCGTGGCTCTCCTCGCTGCTCACACCGAAGAGGGGCTCGGGGGAACCCCCAACTAAGGGGATACCCGAGCTGGGCCTCGCCAGCGCGACCGCTCCCCTCACACGGCCCCGCAGG
>VWZY01001035.1:2437-17104 GCA_013399075.1 Chloroceryle aenea | reverse complement strand
GGCAGCCTCCGCGGTGAAAGGAGCGGCGGTCGGATGAGGCGCGGCGGGGAGGAGGGCCGGGGGGAGCCGGTGACTTCTTGGAGGGCAGGTCCCGACAGGAGGCCCCGGCTGGTAGCTCCGTTGGGTGTGCAGGCGGTTCCGCTGCAACGCTGCCCAGCTCTTCAGTCCCGCTAGACGGGTTTGTTATTTCTCTGGTTGAACGCGGTGTGAATAGCGCACCTGACAGGAGTTTTACTCGTTCGTGCAGAGGGCTTCTTTATAGCATTTATTCTGGTTACCTCCTCTTCTTGGAACTCGATGAACAAAACTGAAATCTCTTTGTATGTCTCTGGATACTGATCTGGCACATTCACCACCACAACTGAACGTTCCTCTCATATAGATTCTCCAGGCACTTTTTGAATGCACTTTGTTTGAAAAGCAATTTACCGAATTAACGTAGCGTGCACAAAGATAACTTGAGTTGACGTACTAGCAAAGTAACATCTATCGCATGAGCAAAAATGGAATATTCCTGCCCTTAGGTTCCTTTTTAATCTTAATTATTAATGGGTCTCTGCATTACATGAATGAAATTTGCAATCGGTACGGACTGCAAATGCACACAGAGAACCGGATACAAGAGGAGCTGATTATGAAGAAGGATGTGTCTCCAGAAAGAGTGACAGAAGGATGAAGTTAGACTGTTCTGTTCCTCACAGTTGGTCAGGACCTCTAAGGGAGGAGGAGTGGCCTGTACCCAGTCCAGTTCTTCTGCAGCTCTCAGAAAATAATAATGAAAAAAGGGCAAAACTCTTCTCTGCTTGGGGAGCATAGGAAATCAAAGCTTTCGTGCATACACTTTTGCTTAGCTGCTATTTAACTGAATCATCGTGGGTGTTTCTAAAGTAGAGTTAGTGGCAATCACAATAGCTCGTTTTCTTTTGGAACCTGACTGTCAGCTGCTCACAAAATGCTGTCATTTGTACTTAGGTAAACAAAAGTATTTACATTACATGGTATCAATGACTTTTCCTTTATTGATTGATAAAAAATGTCTTTAAGGGAGACCCCAGACTTGTCTAGACAGAAGTAGGAAGGGTAAACCACTTGCATTTCCTATGGCTTCTAGAATATGAAAGGTTTGCAAATATGCTGAGAGGAAATTCTGGTTTAGGTATCAATGGGAAGTGAAACTTCTACCATCTGGTCAACCGTGTCGTGTGCAGTGAGGTGTGTCATAGGGAAGATTACAACAGTAAACTAAGGTTCTGCTCTTTCTTTTACTTGAACTTCTTCCAGTTTTTGAACATTTAAAGGCAATAGTTTGAAGTAAGACCATATTAAACAAAGCAGAAACATCATGCTTATAGCAGTTACAGTTCTTCCACATAATTCCTTGAAGTTTGTTGAAGAAATTTTGGGGCAGTTGTATGGAAAATGTGTGACATTATCTATTCATTTCACGTTTCTATAGAGATGACAGGCTAGTGAAAGGAAGCTCTTAAGTAGGCTCCATATCAGAAGAGGCTTCTAGGCCAGATCATACCTGACCTGTTGGTCTCAAGGAGCTGTCCAGGAAGCCCAGGGTTCCACGTGGTCTTGTCTGTGGTGTGCCTTCTGGGCCTGGTTCGCACTTCGATTGTATCAGCTGCTCTTCCCTCTCCTGCCAATTTAAAGGAAGTTTCTCACCTCGGAGAATGAGACCCTATAAGTACATCCCTCACGGAATTACTCTTTGCTCCAGCTGTCTTTATTTTCCCTCGGCTTAGGGTGACCTTACTGCATGTCCTGCAGACAGCACCATAGTGTGCTTGCAGTTGTGTGTGAGCATTAGGTTGGGTAATGCCTGCCTGGGTGAGGAGCAGATGGGGGAGAGAAGGAATTATGCTGCCATGGCCAGAACTGATGCTTTCTGGCTCAGGCACACAGGATAAGGGTCACGTGAAGCCAGCTCTCTTTTCAACTGTATGCTCCTGAAGACTCAGATAAGGAAGATGCACGTCAAGTTTAGTGGCTTTGTTCTTCTGAGTGCAGGTCATCATCACAAAAATAGGAAATCTGCCTCCAAGACATGGTAGGGCAGGTGTCTATAATTTGGAGTTGAAATCAGGAAGCATAATGCTAATTAGGATTAGAATCTTTTTTTTTGTGTTCCCAAATATTCACCTAACCAAAAGGCAGAAGTAAGACTGAGGGCCATGGGAATAAAGGCCAGAAACATTTTTCTGTGAAATGGAAGTTTTAGAGTTACACTTTAGTAATGATGAAAATCAGGTTTAACGACATTTCTCTCTGTTTACATTCTTCAAACAACTAGTCTGACTTCACAGCATAACAATTAAAAATAATCTCTCAGCAAGCAGGAGAGTTTCTATGTGGCCTTTAATAGGAAAATAATGAAAATGATAAATGATTTCTGAAAAAGAACTGAACAAGCTGGCAGAAGGGCTTTGCACATCTGTTTGAGAGTGAGAATGATCTTGCTCCTTTTCGCTGTTCGCCCTCACTGTTGTCTTGTGCAGGGTATCTTATCTACAGAAGGTGAGAATTTCTGCTTTTCAAACTAGCATGAGACTTCAGAAAGCTACTTGTGTCATTGAGCATTGCTTTTAAGGCAGCACCTGGGGTGAAATCAATGTTGTTCTCACCTGAGGTTGATGGAAATGCTCAGCCTTGCTCCTGGATAGGAACCAAGCCACAATAATGCAGACATTTACCAAACCCAGTGAAGCACTACTATAATTAATTTAATTTGGGCCCAAAGGTGGAAGCAACACAGAAGTCCTGGTTCACGTGTCATCACGTTGCCAGCTCATATTTTTAGAGTCTTTTCACCTTCCTGAAGGTGGACAAAGAAACCCTCCTCAGAGTCTGTTAGTTAATTTATGAAGAGCTGATTAACTGTGATACAGCAGTGTTTGGTTCCAACACATAAGGTGACTTTTTTATTATTATTTTATTTTAAATCTAAATCCAGAAGAAAATTATTCAAGAACAAGCTTTATTTGACAGACCCATGTCAATCCCCAGTTATGCTCAAAAGCTTATCTATCTACCCATGATTTCTTCAGTGCAGTGGAGTGAACAGAACAGTTTGTATTTTAATGCAGATGTTCAGTTTATTAGTCAGAAACTGACTGTTTTGTTGACAAAGCAGGCCTCTTTTACAATACAAAATTGATCATAAGAACTGTCTTTGGTACTACATGTGTTGTAAGTTTAGGTTTAAAATTGTAAGGTTGATTCTTTCTTTTTTTTGTCTTTCCCCTTCAGGAGTGTCACAGTAAAAGACAGACATGAGATATCTTTAATGGAATTCTGCTTTTGATCAAGCCATTAAAAATGGATATGAACATTGTTTTCTCCTGTGAGGTAAGTATTGCAAGGGAGAAATAAAATTTTTAAAAAGCCCTGACTAACCAGCAACCAAAACAGCAAACTGATTGATTTCACTTAGTGTTGCCTGTCGCTGCTGCAGCCTTATTCTGATCTTCCAGCAGATAGAAACAAATGTGTAAAGGTTCTGTATCGTTGTAGTCTATCGGGCAGCTTCTGCACATAGTAGCTTTTGACCCAATGTCAAGCTTTCCTTCAAAGCATCAAACATGGAAACTACTACGACTAATTTTCAAGAGTGATTCCTTACGCAGTCTAAGTGCAGATGTAGGAAACCAGTGAGATGCTGGGATGAAGAAAGTCTGTACCACAAATCCGTGAGTACTCTTTCTTGCAGCCAGGCAGCTCTCTCCATTCCTGCTCTGTGCAGCCTAGGGAAGAAGCAGGGCTGTTGCCAGCCTGAGTTACAGGTGCTTTTGCCAGATCCCACACCCAGATCTTTGCAGGTTTATACAGTAAGCATCTAACTTGGTAAATGAAAAACATCTCCTTAATTTAATACCAGAGGAAAATTCAGGTGGTAAGGAACCTCAGGAGGTCATACAGTCCATTTGAGCCCTGCTCAAATTTTGGAGCAGTCAATGAAATTAGGTCATTTTCACCTATTGGCCTTTCCAGTCTGTCATGTGTTCAGAAGCATTAACAAAAGGTGGAATGACCCCTTCCCCGGCATCCCTAGGGAATGTATTTATTTACTTTCTTATGTGAGCAAAATTGCTTTCTCATAATAAAGGGAAGGGAAATGAACATGTTGCTTATCCTGCCTGATACACGTTACTGAAACATTTCCTCTGAAGTATAAATATTTGTTCATGGGAAAACATAGTGACAACGTGAATAAAACCAAGCATTTTGTCAGGAATCTTAGGGAGCAATCTCTCCCCTGGGCTCTCAAAGTAAACACAAAGCATTCCCTCCCTTATCATTACATACTACTAAACAGAACGTTTTGTGAGCCCAAGAAAGAAGTACTGCAGTGCCCTGGCTAAGGGGGGTGATACAAAGAAGGGGTTAAATGCTGTCAGGAGAAAGATTTCGGCATTCAGAACCTCATAGGAGGGTCATTGAAGTTAAAAGACACTTGGTTTACTTTAGATTTATGCTTATCTCAATGCACTTTGAATTGATCTCTCAAAATTGGTAATTTAATAACTTTAATAGTTACATTAGTAATTTAATAAGCCCCCTCCAGCACATTATCAAAGGCAAACATACACTTTGTGAGCAAAAAAAGAAGTCATTCTATAGGTAGTGCATTTCCTGAAAGACAGTGTATAATATTACATGTATGCAAGTTGTGATGCTATGAATTATTTAATATACACTAAAAGTGATCCGAGCCTCACAAAGTACTTAAGGCAAATGGCACACTGAAGAAGCCAGATACCTCTCTTCACCTCTGCCTCCACTGCCAAGTCTCACTTCCTAGCCTGATTTTCTGTCTCTAAATGTATTTCTGAGTAGCACACGTAGCATATGGAATTAAGTTACAGAATAATGTTCTTGGAAACTCAGTGTTTCCAAACCAGTTTCTGTGGCTTCTGTGATTGTGTCTAACTTTTTGAAGAGAACGTATCTGCAGGTCTGGACAAAAGTTAACCTATGTATTGTTATGTGCTTGAGCCAGAAAATGCCACGTCCGTGGAAGGCATGTCTTTGTAGAGGTGTTATTTGGTCCTTAATATCCCCGTCACAGCTTATTGGCTGATGGGCTTCTGTGTCACCTGAGGCATCATGAGACAAGCAGTGGTAAATTTAGCTGTCTGGTTAAAGAAGCTACTGCTCTCTCAGAGATTATTTTGCCCACGGCCAGCAGAATGAAATAGGTACATGTAGGTACATTAGTCTATCATCCGTGTTAGCCACTCCAGTGCAGAGTCTGGCAATTTAATTTAGCTGACAATTCAGATGGGTAAAAACAAAGTTCCGGACTGTGCAAAACCAGCGGGGGGGTTGGAGTGGGCAAGACAGTAACCTTCAGTAAAATTAAATGTGGCAGAGCAAATGTTAACTTTTAAAAATGCTTGAGCTAGTTCTTAACAAGCTTATGATTGCTTGTAACTAGGGATTAGAAAACCAGGGGCCTGCTGTGTGTCTGTGGTTCGAGTGTTGAAGAAGAGGCAGTGGTGCATTTGTTGCTTTGTAATTAAATTTATACTCTCTAGCACTGTCTGTCACAGCCTGGCAATACTCTATGAAGCAGTATGTCTAGCTTCATCATGAGACTTCCTGTGCTTTTCATACAGGAGAATTAATGATCCTCACTACACCTATGCAGAGTCTGGAAACAATTTTTATTGCTAGGTGGAAAATGGTGAAAGAAACAATGCATTTCTGAAACGTACATTAACTCGAGGAGCTTAAGCAGCAAGGCACCCAAAGCAAGCAATCCAATTTGTGATATAAAAGCAGTGCTGTCACCCCAGAGCATCCTTTCACCAACTGGAACTACCTGTGTCTCACACATTTGGCAGCAAGGGCCTGGCACTCTCAAGATGAGGATTTTCAGCAATAAAAATACATTTAGTATGGTAACAGTATCTGAGCTTTAGATACTTATTTCTTTTCACCACTTTGTCAGTGGTGAAATGTGCTTCTACACAGGCTCCTAGATAGGCAGATACTCCAATAACTGTCCTGAGCAACAGGTACTGTTTACCCCAGAGCCATATATGTGTTGGGGCCCTTATGACTATCCTCATTCCAGTTCTTGATTTACGGCTGCTGCTTAACACTTGAGCTCCTTAAATTTTGCTCTTCTATTTCAGATACCTGGTTTTGACTGTCATATGTGCTACAGCATATATGTAGATTATTGGTCACTAAATAGTGTTTCAAAAAGTACTTCCCAGTCTTCTAAGGAAAATACCTGTGGGTCAGGCTTTTCTTGAGGAAAATACCTGTGGGTCAGGCTTTTCTTGAGTTAATGCAGCTGTCTTTACTGGAATTTCTCCAGAGGTAAATTTGGTTCTTTAAATCCTCCTTTCTTTGTGTTTGCAACAGTGGCTCCCGTGGGCAATGCTATAATGAAGGATCTCTCAACATTTCTCTTACAACTGTAGTACAATAGTATTTTAGGCATAGTTCTGAATTTTAGCTAGTTGCCTGTTGTAAAAAATAAGTGTTGTTCACCTTTTTAAATTGAAATGGTGGAGAAATGTTTATCTTCTGTAACAGATACAGTTTGACAACATTTTATAGGCAGTTGCTTCTGTAAATAATTCACATGTCCTGCAAAAATATTTTGAAGATGAGTTGGGGGCATTCAGCTAACATGAGGCTTCTATAATGCTACAAAATGCACCCTGCTCTAGCACTTCTGCCAATATGTATGGGTGCAAATAAGATTACCACCTTTGTAGTTTTTCTCTTCTACCCTTACCCCAATCAACCTGCCAAAACATTCTAAATTCTGCTAACACTATGACTTCCAAGCAATGAGTGCATAAGAAATTTCAAGGCACTGGAATATTTGGATTTTCTTAAAGCTCCCTGAATGCATGACTAAGTTCAAAACCACTGCTGATGGTCCTAGTTTGGTTTTAATTTTACAAAGGGAAAGTCTGCTCCTGACCTGTTTAAACACTGCAGCTATCTGTGTATGTGTCATTGGAAAGTGATGTCTTTTCTCCATGCCTTTTCAAACACACACTATATATAGCACCTTAAATACTTTATGCTCCCCGTCTTTTGCCTCACATGTATTTCAAGCCTGTAACAATGATACTCTGGCAGCTCCTGGAGGTAGCGTGTTCCACACCCTCTGTAAAAACTGCAAATAAGTTAAGAGAGACGTGCTCTCATGGCTGGTGGCTTTTGGATGGTAGTGTTAAACAGAGTCCTTTTTTGTAACTATTCCTAATCAACATAATTTGGGAAAGTCTCATCAAACAACCGTGGCAAAGCATGTAAACTGTCTTCATTCCCTGCTTCTTAGACGTGGATTCATGTGTATGGATCACTTGCGTGCATTCCTCTACAATTTCTGCAACTACCATTATCCTTCTCCTACACAGTGTTACTAGAATATATAGAAGGTGTTTCAGGGGGAGAAAGTTGTCTAACAGAACCAACCCTGGTAAAATGATTTGTGCATATGATCTGAGGCCTTGACTCATTAGGGAAACAAGGACGTGATCACTAGATTTGCTTAGACATACTGAAGAAAGTCACTAAAATAGATGAGTAGTGTTTGGACAGAGAAACCTTGTGTTGATAGAATCCAGTCTAACCCACTGAATTTAAGTTTGTGTTGCAAAAGTGCAGCCTTTGCAAGGCAGTCTGTGCTAGTGTAACTAAATTATGTCATTAAACTGGTGTACGCAGCTGTAAGAGACACAAGGTCTTGCTTTCCTGGTAAAGCTTTCTCTTCAAAAATTGTGTGGCTCAAAGTAGAGAATGTGCAGAATGTAACAGGAGTTTCACACTTTGAATTTGGATCTTGAATGATTAAAGCCACTTTGTTGCTACTGTGCAGAATCACACTATTCAAAATAAATGATGAATTGTTCTGTAACCTGGGGTGGGGACCAGAGGGGAATTGTAATTCAAGCCAGTGCATTCTTTGAACAATCTAGTGGAAAAAATATTGAAGTGATAGGTGTTTCATTCAGTGCCGCTTTGTTTCAGCTACTTTAAGTTATATGCCTTCACCTTTTAAAGACAAACATGTTGCAACTAATGCTATGGACTTTTTCTTCTTGAGTTATTGCCTGCATTGAAGCCCAGAGGAGTCAATGGAAACTTTTCCCCATCAGTTTCAGTAGGATTTATATCAGCTCTTAAACCATAATTGGGGTGTTTTACTTTTGCATTTAGCTAACTATGGGGTGGATGTGCAAAAGAGTAAGGTGTAGTTAATAAGGCTGCTGCTCAGAGATTAATGATGGCAATACTAAGCTGCCCTTGATTCTGTGATTTAATCTTGCTCTGTTGGTTTGACAGCCTATAAAGTTGGCTGCAGTTCTTATATATATACAGTGATTCAGAGACCAATAATACTAGTCTTTGTGAAAAAGGAGAGAAAATCCACTTTACTTCTCTCCCCTCACCGCCCCTACCCTCCATGTTCCATTTCCTGTAATTAGAGATTTGTGTTCTTGTTTCTAAGAACAGACTTGTCCTCGTGATCTCTTCATAGCACCAGTGTAAGTAACTCAGAGCAGTAATGGCATGTCATTGCAGAGATCTCTCTTTACGTATGGCTCCTGTAGAATGTGTGCACTATGTCAGCTTCTAATATTTGCTGTACATTTAGTGTCCTTCTGCATATAAAGCTACTAGGCTCTTCATACATTAGGTGATATTTACAAGCCTCAAAAGACGGGGAGAGCATTTATATATGGCTTTTAAAGATCTGTAGCTCAGATCAAGAGTGAGAAGTAAAGACTGTGTTTGCCATTGAAAGCCTCCTCTTGTAGTATCAAGGGGTTCCGAGAGATCACTGGCTTTTTGAATCTCAGTACTTGGACAGAAGTGCATTTTGAGTGATCTGTGCAGAGGAAGGACAGCTAGCCAGAAGGTCAGACAGGAAAATCTTCCTCAGCTGACTGTTCACTTTGACTCTCATATCATTCCACAAAGAAATTCTTTCCATTCCATTAACATCTGATGAGATGGCAGAAGTGTTTCAAGAAACTAAACAGTTATTCAGATGCCAGCAATACAGGTGACATAATTGGATAACATAGTTCAGACGTGAAGTCAGTTCTTCAAGGTGAGGATTTGCCCCTGGGATTAGCATTTCATATATGTGTGAATGTTATCCCGTGATGTGGCAATAAAAAGTTATTCTTGGGCTGAAAATGTATTCCCAGTATGTCCTGGGCATACAGAGGCGGTAGCTAGGAACAGAATTGTCATAATTCTATTTGTCAAACCTTTGCTGTTGGATTAAGCATAGCATTAACCTTAATTTTGGTTAGTGAGCTTTATAAAACACCCCAATGGATTGCTACAGAGGGCAAGCCATTAGTTTTTGAAGATTAATCTCCTGTACATCAGAAAATGCTTAAATATTGGAAAGAGCTGACAAAGCAGGCACGCTCTGGATAATTGGTGAAAAAGTCTTATGAGACTGGTGCAATCACTTCGAGTTTCCTTCACTTGCCAAACAGCAAAATGACACACATTCAAGAAGAAATCCTCCTACTAGTCAGTTCCTCCCATTTAGCTTCTGTTTAGAACGGTTTTGATAAGCTGATTAAGTCTTTCTTACCGAGGTTGTAGCTCTAAGGATCTAGGAGCACTAATAAAGCGAAGCCAAGCCCTTGCACACTTGTTAATTAAATAAATAAATAAATTACATATCTAGTACAAAGCTGTGCTGTACAACAAATTCTTAATACAGCCTTGCTCTCTCTGGGTTGTGAATGCAGCGAGCCATAACTCTGCCCCTTCTTCCCTTGGGAGACTATTACATAACTCCTCAGCTGTTTCTCTTGCTGTTCTTCACATTAAGCCAAAATTTTATTTTACTCAGTTGTATCCTGGTACACCTACCTTTGCAAACTGGGACTGTTCAAATGAATCCGCTCCCATTTAAGCCCAGGGTATGCAGCCTGGATAAGAAGCAGTGTAGCAGCAAAAACAGCAATAGATTTCCCAAGAGAGACTCTTTGACAGTGCCAGTGAACAGGCTGAGACATACCTGAGTCAGCCCAAACCTGAGTGCCCTTCCAGCCACGGTGGCTAACCCCACGTTGGGTTTGTTAGGGTGAATGCAGTCCATGGAGGAGGTCCATAGCAGTGATTGTTCCCCTCTACTCGGCACTTGTGAGGCTTCCTCCAAAATATTGTGTCCAGTTTCAGGCTTCACAGTACTGAAGAGAGATTGTTCAATCAGGGAGAGTGAACCACTAATACAGTTAGGGAACTGAAACACAAGATGAACAGAGAGAGACTGGCCTGGGCAAAAGAAGGCTGAGAGGGCATCTAATTACTATCTCAGGTACCTAACAGGGGGTTAGAGGGGAAACCAGATTCTTCTCACAATTGCACAACAAAAGGGTAAGGGGCAGCAGACAGAAATAGCAGCAAGGTAAATTTTCTCTGGATGTAAAGAAAAAGATTTTCATAGTGAGCAGCTAAGCAATGGGACGGGTGAGTTGGAGACTCATCCATGGCCTGATCGGGCTTTGAAGTGAGCTGTGCACTGAGGAGGAGGTTTGACTGGGCAGGGCAAAGTCTTATAATTAACAGGTTAAGTGTGAAAGCAGGGGAATGCAAAAGCCAACATCCTACGTGTGATTAGACTAAGAGCTAAAGCATTGTTGAAATATAGCCCTCTGAAAAAGCAGTATCTAATTTTTATTTCAAATTATAAGTATTGGCATTTTACTTCTCTAGATAATCCCTTTCTTATTTACCCATCTGTTAAAAATGTATGCATATGTTAAGCATTTTATATCCCTCTGCTAGTGAAAAAGGATGTGGAAATACAATTTATAAGGCAAACATCTTGTGCTATATATCATTCATAGGATGCTCTAATAGAATCTGGTTCACTGCAGGCTTCTTAAGTGATGGTGGTCTTGTACTATATTTAGCATTCAGCAAATGAATGAAATAACTGAAAAAAAAGCCCTACAAATAAATGCCTAGTGGTCTGTATCGGGGTCTAATGCACACAGTGATGATACATGTTTGTGTATGTTACACATCTCCAGCTCTGAGAATTGAGACCATGCAAAGGGATGCAACTGGCCTAATCAGTTTGCACAGTTGGCTGACAATAGCTGCTGATATCGCTCAACAGAAGCACCTTATATCAAAGGCATAAGCATTTGGCATAGGTGTGCTACAGTTCTGAATGCAAACCCATTAATGCAGAAATTGTACTGTTGGGAAAGGACTTGAATTTTATAGCAGTGTATATAGAATATGCATTTACTTTTTTTTTTTTCTTCAAGGAATTTATTCTCTTTATGATTTTTAATGGCTAAAATTAATTAAATATATCCTCATCCATTACAGAAGTAGTTGGAAAGTATTTTGATCTATGCACATAATTAAGCCTCAGCCTAATTGTGGCAAAAAAGTAGACTTCAATGAGAGGAGCTAGGAAATCCTGATACTTTAATTCACATGCTGCCAGTTGGCTGAGACTATATATCACACACAATGGGTGGATGGTGAAGTCCATAACTGGAGTACCACACACCTCCTTGTTTTGGTTATACATCATTCAGTTGTGTTCTTCTGTGTTGCTGCAGGCAGGTTTCATGGACTGTGGTACTGTTGTCAACATGTGTAACTTGTTTTAGGAAACTCCATTTGTGCTTGGGTGCTCCTGCCTAAAACAGGGGGGAAATAATCTCAGTTGTCCTGAATTAAAAGCTCGAGTGGCTCTTCAGGGGGAGCACATCACTAGATTGTATGCCATTTTATTTTTAAAGTGGGCATTTGTCATAGACCCTACCTAGACCTGTAATACAGGGAAGAACCCTTTGCTTCCCCATGACCTCGAGGCTGGATGGGTCTGGGATGTAGACTTTGTCAGGTGGCTGGTAAACAGTAATATAAAACTAAACCCAGACTTACCATGCTTAGACTATCATTCTTATGCAGATACAGCACACTTGGATTATGATGGGGTGGCAAGAAGCACAGACTAGTCTATTTCCTTCTCTTCCAGAAGAGTTTTGGCAATGAAACTGAACTAAATGCTTTCAGTTCCCTCTTCCTACACCTCCTATTTTTCTGGTGTCTCAGGAGTGTAGAGTATGAAGCGCCTGAGGGCACTGAGCATCAGCATTTCTGAGCTGGTAGAAAGCTCCCTAAGGAGCTCTGCTAACACTGCATGTTGGAGCAGGCTCTGAAGTTAAACTAACTCCAGATTCAGGAGTAGAAAGGTTATTTGTAAATTCAGTTATGGTTTATGCACAACTGATGTTCTCACCTGATGTTTTTTAATCATCCGAGAAATACATTCTCAAAACCAAAAGGTTAATTTAGCCCCAGAGTAATAAGTAAGATGTTGTAGCATATGGGAATATACCTTTACATTTGCACTTCCAAATGTGTTTTGTGATTAGCAGAAACTAAAATAATTCTAAGTAAGTAGAATTCTCCATGGGTGTGAATGCATTTTTAAAGCATTATTTTATTATTTTGTATCCAGTTATTCTCTAAGTTGTGGGATAATGTGAAAAGCAGATAATGGAGATGCAATGATGAGGCACACTCAGCAGGCTATAATCATGTTTTGGAAAGCTGTATAGGCTTGGCAAAAGCAGACTCGGTAGTTAAGCGCTATCCCTGGTCCAATGCCATCCATATCCTTTAGGACTGCTTGCAAAGATGGAACTTCCTTCCTTCTCCTTTTCCCTTTAGCTGTTACTTTCCTCCAAAAACAAACAAAAAAGAAAAATCCAAGCTGGCTACCTGGAATACTTAAACATCTACTTGAGTAAAGCATTACCACTCATATATTCTTAATGCTTATACAAAGCCACTGGGAATACTTGTGGTTTATTACTGTGCTTCCTTGTATCAAGGCCTAGAAACTGTAGGCTGCTCTACACCCTACTAGAGATGCATTCCAGCCACTTTTTAAGGTATGTCACTCGAGGTTATGGACAAAACTCAACTGTTTGTTTAGAAATTTGAAAAAAAAATATAAATACAGCTCAAGAGAGATTACATGTCAAGAGAATAGAGAGCTTCTATCTGTCCTGGGGTTTTATTTTATACATTGCTGGACAAGCTGCAGTAGTATTATCTAAGAAGTTATAGGTCTCTGGTGAAACCACTGAGTGGTAACAGTTGCTGTAAATGGTCATTAAAATGGAAACTACATAGTAGCAGGTAGCTGCAGAAGCCTTCGGGCTCTGGGTACCCTTTGATGAAACACAAAAAAGAGAAACTTGAGACCTTTTCTTTATCCCCATCAAAAGCAAAGCCTTGTTTCCTCTTTTCCCATTTTAACCACCTGACTAATCTTTGGCTTTGCCGTATTCTGCTAAATTTACCATCATGCACTAAAAATAGCACTTTATCCCTTCTTCCTTTCTTTATTCCTGTAGAAAAGCTCTGTAACAAGCTTGCAAGCAGATGTAAAGGTGGTTGGTTTTCTTTTACTGCACTCTGATATTTCTTGAGTCAGTATTAAGCAAGTCTGGTTGATTTGTATCAGTTTTCTCCCACACAATGCTAACTTACCTGTTGTGATGATAACATTCACTTTATTTGCAGCAGTGATAGTCTGGGTGCGTTTAATAGAGACATGGGGTTCTGGCTCTGTGCTTTGTCTTCAGAAGATCTGTTAGACTGCAAACCAAAGGTACCAATAAGTAAGATGTACCATACCAAAACAGTCAGCTGAAGGGAAAATTTAGATCTCTATATGATATTGTCTTACCTTTTGTTGGCTGCATTATCAGTTTGACATTTCTTTGATTGCATGCAAATGTCTGAGTGAAAGATGTAGTTTTTGATGCATTTGTCTTGTCCCTCCAAACTCTCTGCAAAGCTAGGAGAGAAACGGTATCTACAGTGATGCACATTGTTCTCCTGTACCTAGTAGCCTCCTGTGAGATGAAGCTAGAAACTGTCATTTTTCCCGCCATAGATGTACTCTGTTGAAAACTGTTGCAGTTTGACCTGATTAATGTCAGTTTGGCTTCTAGGTATTTGAAAAATATAAGTACTTGCCTAACCAACTGCAGCTGGGTGCTGTTAACTGTTATTGGAAGTAGTGCTCTTAAAACAACTTTATAACACATTTTCCAAAAAATGACTGTGTTTCTGCTGCAAGACTGCCGGGTGTGAGTCCAGGCTGCTGTAAGGGAATGTTTTCTTTGCAACAGTCACAACTATGTCAAGAAAGTTCTCCTTAGCTGCAGCAGTTGTGCCCAGGCCCCTTACTGGTTAGTTAACATTTCTGTTGATGTCAAGTGGTACACACAAGAGCTGGAGAGGAGTGTTTTAGCAGTGAGCCCGGTCTGAATTGTGAGGGCTTTTCCCAGTTACTGTGAGGGCCTTGAGACATTTTCGCTGCTTAGAAAACTCCCAAGTCTAGACCGTCAGCTTAAGAGAAAGAGTTGTGGTTTAATTGTGCCAGTCTGTTTTATGTGAAGGGTTCAAGTATTAGCGCCAGTGGAGCGAACTAACTGCAAAGCAGTGCAGCGGCATCGGTACTGAGAACCCGCACAGCCAACCCCGGGCATTACCCAGGGAGGCCTTCGGGACGTTGCATTGTTTGTGCACACACGGGGTTTATGGAGTGCGGGTATGTACGGTTGCGAGGGGGGATTCCTTCGGGTTTGAGTAGTTTGGTGCCCGACCTTT
>VWZY01001018.1:6194-17737 GCA_013399075.1 Chloroceryle aenea | reverse complement strand
TAGCTATGACACATTGAGCCATTGATCACAAGTCTTTGAGAGCAGCCATCTANAAGTCTTTCTTGTTGCCCATGATGTCCCTGGCCAGGTTTAATTCTACCTATGCTTTAGCTTTCCTAACCTGATCCCCAGGTTCTCAGACAGCTTCTTTGTAGTCCTTCCTGGCTTTGCTTCCGCCCTCTGTTTTGCCTTTCTGTGTGTCCAGGAGCCCCTTGTTCCTGCATGCAAGCCTCATGTCTTTCTCGCCTGCCTTCCTGTTTTTTGGGATACATCATTCCTGGAAGTGGTCCTTGAATACTGACCCCTCTGCCCTTCAGGGCTTCTTCCCATGGTACTCTGCCAATCAGACCCCTGAAGGTGTCATAGTCTGCTCTCCCAAAGTCCATGGTCATGAGCATGGCCTGAGGATCTTTTATTTCATCATGTTGTGATGACTGCAGCCAAGGCTGCCTTTAAGCTTCATGTTAGCCCCTTCTATAAGGACAAGGTCCAGCATAACACCCCTTCTCATTGGCTGTATGCAGTATTATCTGCTTTCTGAAGTGTCAGAGGGCCTCAAACTGCATTTTCTGAAATTGGATCATGATTTCTGAAATGTGAAGATAGACTGTTGGACATTCTGATTAAATACTGATTCTTGCATTCAACAGATTGGTTGCAAATAGCAAATGCCTGACATAGAACAGATCTCCTTATCGTAGGTATAGTTTCATTTTGCAGCTAGTGTATCTGGCTGTACTAAATCTGTATAAAGAAGGATCAATTCATACTTTTTAATTATTGCCCAGAGGTAGGTAAGCACATTCAGCTAGTTATGCGTAACCATATAGAGAACAAACTGGTGGAGAGTTCAGTGGATTCATCTACTGGCACAGAAAGGTAGTCAGCTGCAAATGCTGTGCTACTCAAATGTGAATTAGCATGTGAAAAGAGGAAGTATCTTTGTGAAACCATTCCAGGTACTAAGATGCTGATTGTAGGCTCTGGCAATAATTGCTCCAACAGGAAACAGTTCTGGGATCCTATTGACTCCTATCCCCAGAAGAAAGTGAATCTTTATCCAGTGTATTGGGAGATGGCTGACCCCATGAAGAAATAATGTTTGTTGCTTTCCTGATGCTTTCTTTATAAAAAATGAGCTTCTATTATCCAGTATATTAATAATACAATACTTACAATCAAGACTACAACTGAAGTAGGATTACATGCTACTTTACAGAAATACTGTACTACATGTTCTGCCAGCTGGTAGCTCTTACTCCATAAGTACAGAATGACTTTCTAGAAATTCAAGTTTAAGTTTCTTCCTTTATACACCTTTATACACACTTTAAAGTATTTTCTTTTAATGTTTTAGTAATGGAGACTTTCTACTAAGATTCGGTAGAGATAAATCATCAATTTTAGAGATCCAAAGACTGAATCATACATAAGTGAAGTAAAATATAAACCAGAGACTATTTCTCTAGCTTAAATAATTATATTTTTTTATTTCTGTCTATGTTCAGTTTTGATAACCTGGATTAGTAGGCTACATTTGAAGTATCTGCTTCCTGTTCACACTGCCCGAACTTTACTTTGAACCCCTTGAACCAGCACAGTGAACAGAATTTTACCTTGCAGCTGTGATTGAAGCATATTATAACTCTTGCTTTCTTTCTTGACTTTTCATAAGGTTCTTTTAAATCATATAGTTTTTTGCTTCCACCAAAGCTCCCAATTACACAGCTCACACATAACAAGTTGTCAGCAACTACTCATGCATTTAAAGACATATCTCTGTAGAACTGTAAATTATTTATTGATTATAGGTATCATAAATTAGCCTAACCAATGCTATGAAAAAAAAGAATAATAAGAATTCCTTAATTATTTGAAGTCATTGGCAACACTAAATAGAGTTTCAAGTCACTATAAAACCAAAAATGTAATTGTAGATATGCTATTGCATATCTTTTTCTCTCATTTGAGAATTCACAAGTATCTGCTCCCTACCTGCCTCCCCTGCCCCTGACTGCTACCTGCATAGCCATTATCTTTTTGTATCCAGCCTCTTCTGACAGGAAGCATGATATTTCAGCTTCTGTGCATCAGTATCATCCTTGCACGGACTTCCAATACAAGAAAGAGATGAGGAAGATGAGCAGAGTCTTCTAGCACGGGAGTAAAAGAATCACCTCCGTATGACTGTGGGCCCTTTGTATGAGAGAAGACACGACATGAAGCCTGATTTCACAGTGGTCTGCTGTCCTTCTTTAGACATCCTACCAGACCTATTATGGGGACACAAAAGGTCATGCCTTTCACGCAAGCATCTGTGATGTCCCATTCACTCCTGCACGACATTTTGATTTATGCTTTTAAAAAAATGCTGTCACTCTGAATCCTTAACAAGTTTGATAGTGTGTACCCTTTATATAATGTTCTTTTTAAAGCAGTGCATCTGAAAGGCAAATTCAGTTCTGTCCTCAGTCTAACAAATCCACATCTCTAAAATGAATTATTAACTGTGGACTTATATATATAGATTATATCTCTATCCATATATTCTTACTTAGTGTGGGGCACCAAACAGCAACAAATACAGACTTTATGGAGGTAGAGGGAGCACAAAGCAATAGAGAAGATACAAGACCTCTGACAGTCTGAAAAGTTAGGTCCAGTTATTTTAATCCAATGACTAAAATGCATGAACAATATGGGAGAAAACATTATTCTCTGATGAATGCCTCGTAACTACACAGGCTTTTCCTCTCTCCTCCTCTCCTCCTCACCTCGTCTCGCCTCGCCTCTCCCCTCTGTACGCTGGCCAGAGTTCAAGTAAATATGGTGAATAATAAAATTTACTTCTGTCTACAAACTTGGCCATCTCATCTTCTGGAGACACGCCAAATCCCCTCCCACCTTGTGGCTTGAACTTATGCCCATTATTGTTTAGCCAAGAATTGAGGGACATGGGGGTAGGGGGGAAAGGGCTAGATGTAGCAGAAGAGGGAGAAACGGTAGATTTTTCTGACACTCTTGCCTTAATACTTGGCCCTACTCCATGTGTCTGATATCAGCACACTTTCATTTCGTTCTCTACATTGCCTTGGCTTCAAAAAAAACCCAAACCAATAAAAACCCATGGAGAGTGGTTTCCTCAGAAAAGCTGACAGCATATTGAACAAAGCAGAAGGTGGATCTGTGAAGAAATGGAAAATTCTCACCAGTTCACCAGTTTCTGCTACAGGAGTAGGGGAGCTCTTCTGTAACAGGCAGAGTGCAGCATATAGCTTTCCCAAAAGAAAAAGACCACAACTAAAATCAGTGACATTCCTGATGCTATATCCAATATTTAGCGTTCTTTTCTTCTAACATGCACAGTATGAGGCCTCTCAAGGGAACATCAGCATAGCTGCCTCAGAGCATTCTAGTCTTAGAGTTCAGCAGAAAACTAGAAAAGAAAAAAAATTATAGTTAACTCACTCAATGTGTGTAAAATCTGAGGTCAGATGCTGTTGGTAATGAATGCATTCTGTAGAGCATGTAAGGCTTAATAGCACTTTGGAGTTAATTTAAAGGCCACAAATGGCCTTTAGATGATCCTTTTCCTCCTGAGTCACTGGGCATGCCTGAAAAAGTAAAGAGTGGTAACTTATCTAGCTATTACTGAAAGTGTTGAATACAACAGAGCTCTTACCTCAGTTACTTCCCTGGTTACATCCTTCCTTCCTTCACATATAAAACACTCCTCTTTTTTGTTTTTTTTTAATGGATATTCTTTTAACAAAATAAGTAAAGCTCACATACACTTTTGTCAAGCTGCCTTAGGCTGGATATTGAGTTTTATCATGTTTGGTTTAAAAAAACCTCAAATTCCATTTATGACCTTCAAGAGCAAAAGTGGATAAAAGTGCCACATGAATTAAGTAACATTTTTCTTTGAGCAGATATTAAGGGTATGGGAGGACAGTAGAAATTAACAGACTATATCCCTGACTTCTGTAGTTCAGTTTCAAAAAGTTCCTTTGGCTCTTTATTCTCAGAAAATCCCTCTGTGAAAGATCTAGACTGCCAGTAGCAGATAACAATTTAAATGGTACTATTTGATAATATTTATAGCTGGTTTAGAATGAACTGTAATGGATCATCATAAAGAAATCCGTAATTGGCTTGCATTCTGTCTGACATATGTTCCCACAAATGTAATCATATTAGGGAAGATTTTCATTCATTCTGAAAGAAAACTATGGGTTTTGCTGGAAATGGCATAGCTGGAAGCATCATTCCATGATTTTGATAACATTTTCATTTGAATAAAGATGTCCCATCTATGTTATGAATTAAGATGGCCAGATATGGCACATCAAAAGAAACAGATGGAAGTTTGTAGCATTTTAGAAATGAATATAGATAATTATAAATACATAAGAGAATTCATTAGTTTTCAAAATTATGAACAGCTGTGGAACATTCTTCCTGGAAGGCACTGGAGTGTGCTGGGAGAAGTCTCAGCATCGCTGGTGCAATCACAAAACACCAGGGTAAACAGTCAGCATTTTGTCATCTCTGTCCAGCATCTTCTGACACTTTTTCCTAAACTTTCAGATGACCTTGCTTAGAATGAAATTGAATTGAATGAAATGAAAATTGATTGATTCACTTTTTCGTCTGGTTGAAATGTGTCCCTTTAAGCCACCATCCTTATCCGCTCTGGTTCTATTGCTCACCAACGAGACTAGACCTACTGTCATTGTCACTGGGCTACCCAGTTTTCTTCGTAACAGGGTTTTAAGTACATCTCTCAATGGACCTATACATTTCAGGACTAGAAATAATTCCTACCCACATCTAATTGCTTGAGTACCAGACGGTCTATCAAACTTTCTTAACACAGAAGTACCATGACTCTGAAACCTTCTCAAGCTGAGTGGACAAAACAGGTGCGTGAGTATCTCTTACACCTATGGCATTTCTGAAGCAAGAAACCTTCTACTCACCTGTAAGGAAGACACCTGAATTTTACTTGTCTCTCTCCAGAGCCACTGAAGAGAAATGGGCAATTCAAACCCATGACTTCCCAAGCTAGACACTAGGCGTCTACTTCCAAATGCAATACTCATCCTAACCTTCCCCATATTTTCTTTCTGCTGAAGGCTTTGTTTTCTAGGTGTGCTCAGAGACTGATATGAATACATATATTGATATGCACCTGTGTTACAACATAGCTGGACTCAAAAGTAGTGCCCATCTCTCATTTGATAAAGACTGGTTGCCCAGGAAGTGAGAAGTATGGTTTCTATATAGGCCTTGCTCAAGCTTTCAAGTCCTACATCCTAAAGAAGCACTTATGAGGCTATAGCACATGCTAAGTAAGAAAATACTCTCTTCTGATGGAATTTGTATACCCAAGAAAAAACTATGTTTCTAATAGGGTCTTTTGTCATGGAATCAAAGAATCATAAGAATTGTTCTGGTTGGAAGAGACTTTCAAGATGATTAAGTTCAACTGTTAACACAGCACTGCCAGGCCACTGCTAAACCATGTCCCTAAGCATCACATCTACACATCTTTTAAATACCTCCAGGTATGGTGACTCCACCACTTCCATGGGCAGTCTGTTCCAAAGTTTGACAATCCTTTCAGTGCCAAAATTGTTCTTTCCCAAGCATGTAGTGTTTCATGGGGTTGTTGTGACCCAAGTGCACAACTCAGCACTTGGTCATGTTGAACATCATACCATAAAGACCATAAAAACAAAACAAAACAAAACAAAACAAAACAAAAAAAAAACCACCACCAAACCCAAAACTTCCAAACCAAATATATATAAACATAAAAGAGTATGTCTGGTAGCTAAAAGCTGAGGAAATGAAAGCTTTTAATACCTGTGCAATACACATATACATAAGATGAAGGATCAGCACCCAGAAAGAAGAGTTGATAGGGCCTTATTGCAGACTCCTACTTTGCAGACTTTTGCAATTGGTATACAGGCTTCTATCTGCAGCTTACATATTTGTAAGATTTGTAAGCTTCGTAGTGTAAAACTGTGCAGCACACACAGCAGTTGTGTATTTCTCCCATACTAGAATAGGAACAGACAGCTTGAAACAGAAAGTTACAGGCACTGTAATAGAAGTTACAAAAAGGCATCTCTTTGTGGTTTACCATGTTAAAGGGGCATTAGTCTAGTTAAACCCAAGATTACTATTTCTTAATGCATCCAGGTGAGTCAGAGGTTAAGGAGCAGAATCTGTTAGTCCTGTGACAAATATTACAAGAGCATGACACAAAATCCACATGACATGACAAAACTATATTTGCAAAAAAGTCCATAATAGGCAGATGAAATAGAACAAAAAATATTTAGAAGGATGCTCAACTGCTCTGGCATAATGACCTAAATCAGCCGACACAGAGAAGGCAACAATACTTACAAACAGTGTTATGAAATACAGTCTTCCATGCATAATTAAAAATAAGTTGATTTCCAGAAATAAGAAGCCGTACACTTAAAAAGGTGCTTCCATGTTTAATAGTAAACTTAAAGCTAATTTTATGGAATTAAATTTGGATTAGGAAAAAGATTGTGTAATTCATAATAAAAGTTACGGAAAACTGCATATTCTTTGATTTAGAACAAGTGCTTAGTGTTCTTTGTAGTTTATCCCACGACAGACTACAAAAGCAGATGAAAATCTGGAGCATCACTCTTGAAAAAGGAGAGCTTTTTTATGATACTTTGAAAATCACAAGTTTAAATTGACAGTAAACTGAAGGGGTTTCTTAAAACCTTTGAAAGGCAAACTACTAGTTATTGTAATGAGCAACAAAAGCATTATAAAAAATACTTCAAATTAATTTGATCTGTAGAAACCTAGCAAAGATTTGCGACAAAAAATCTTCATTTAAAGAAACCACAATGTACAAAGGTTTAATTCAAAAATTAAACTCTGTGGCATCTTTATTAGATAATTATTATGAACAAATGGGTAAACTCAACTATGTATGAGTTAAGTATGTGGGTTTTTTTAAATGTATGAAATTACTGGTAGAATTCAGGATGGAATTTCAGTCCCGTGTCTCAGTCACCTGCTTTGCCCCTTGTATCATACATTTTTTTACTAGAATTATTGCACACCGAAATTCTTAATACAGTGTTCATCACCAATTTCTGCTGCTAAATTCATAATCAGTCTACAGGGAAAAAAAATCCTGTAATAGGAAACATTTGAGAGAGCATGGCTAAATATACAGCTTGCACAGAAAGTCTGTGTATCAATAAAAAATAACTACGAGGGAAAAGGGATAGGGAACAGACAGACATCTCATCCACTTAGAATATATATGAGGAAGAGATCACTTGATTACAACACATCCAGAGGCTCCTGAACTGTTACAAGTGTACTTGTGTTGAAATCTTCAGAAGTCTTCTAAAAATTCCCTTTGGAATGAAATCTTTAAGCAGTAGGTTTTCTTACCTTTTCAAGCTTAAATATATATATTCCACATGACATCTGTCTGGGTTATGAAATAAAACTAAAGAAACATAGATGCCTTCTTTGTCAGAAATACTCTTCCCTGGCATTTCAGGCTAACACACTAGTGTAACAGACTGTCTTTATATCCAAGACTCTGGAACATTAAAATAATCCATACTTAGAACAACATATTTTTTTAACAATTACTAGCTCCCTTCTAGGACAATTTGGGAACTGTGATGATGAACAATTTTTCTGTTTTGTTTTGTTTCAGCAAATACCAAAGATGTACATTTATATTTTATCCCAAGTTTTGGAAGCACTAATGTATTTATAATTACCAAATGCTTCATGTATTTACAGAATGAAACAGCATTTTCTCTTAGATGGGATTGCACAGGATGCGAATGAGTAGAGAATTTGTTGTATAACTTTTCCTAGTTTCAGGAAGAACAGATTTCATTCTGTGATTATGAACACTTTTAAATTTAACTTTTCCTCTTCCCTTTCCTTGCCTTTGGCTCCCTGCACCATCTGGAGAAAAGGATGGAAGCCACTGGCAATTCCTTACTAAAGACAGAGGGTGACTGGAGGCTATGCAAGATGGGGAAGTGCTGCATTCAATACAAAACAGAATGTCTTCTTATGCAGCAGTGAGATCTCTCTCAGGACCCTGCACACAGAGAATTATCTAAGGAACAACATAAACATCACCGTATTTCACTCAAAGTGCAAGGCATGACCTTGTAATTCCTAGCATAAGCACTATAACAGCATGTGTCAGTATCTATGTATAAAAATTCAAACACATAACACTTCACTGCACACACTTTTCCCCCTGGGGAGAGAATGAGCGAACAAACACATGCCAGATGGTAGTTGCATTGCTCAGTGCACTACTGGAAGGCACACAGTTATTGCAGAGACAAACACAATGTGCAGTGAAAGCAGAAAGTCTCTACAGAGCAGACACTTTTTGGTGCTGTGTTCTTGTATACCTGTTAGCACAATGGAGTCCCGGTCCATAACAAGGCCCATAGTTGCTATCAAACAAAACACACTGACATTTCCTAGCTTTTACATGGGTGGATGTGAAGGCTGAAATGTGGATCAAACACAAGAGCTCTGGTTCAAGTCTGCCATTCAATCTTTTGTAGTACCATGACAACATAATGCTAGGAGTAAGTCCACAAACACACAAAGAACTAGTTTTACATTTCAAAGAACTTAAAAAAATATTATCTGGTTCAAAGGTTGCCACCACCAGACCTCAGTTTACATAATTTCAGTTGAAACTTCTAAGTGTGGATACCATTTTTATCAATTCAGTCATAAGTATTAATAATTTCCTTTTATTGTAAGGTAGACTTGGTACCATGCTTTGATTACCTGGTAGAGGATTGTGCAGAAAACTTTGCTTTGAGGATTGCACTGAAGGCCAATGTTTATGCTAGCTTTTAAAAATCATCAGGTAAAAATTGTCAGGTGTCTCTTAAATTTATTGTAAGTAATTTCACTCAAATTTTCCAGGATGATTTAAGGGGAAGAGGAAACTCTTTTTCTTCTGTTGTGTTCCTTGAAAGAATTTGCCAAGATAAGGCCCCTCAAGAGAGGCTTTCAAGGCAGTTGAGACTTTGCACCTACAATAGCTGCAGAAACTGCTGTGGGAGCAGGGAGACTTACACTACTGCCTATGAGGTCCATGCCATAGTTCAAGTGCTAAGTGGGTACTTATTAGGGTTTCAGGAGTCAAGCAATATCTATATCTACAAAGCAGTTATTCTAAACAGTGCTTAAAATTAAAATGTGTGATTACCTTTTTTTTCCCCTTAGAAAAAAATACACAAATTTGAGCAAATTATATTAAAATAGTGGCATCTGAAGTTCTTTTGCTTCACTGCGCAAGTTGTATTCTGCTTCCTTTTGCACAACTGAAACAGATGGCCAGTAAAAGGAGGTAGGATGGGATGGACAATAGCAAATCTGGCAGTTCTTCTGAAAATCTGATTTTTTAATCTAAATGATAATCTTCTTGTTCTAAGCACATGATTATTATTCAGTAGCTGCAGGCAATGAGTGTGTCATTCAAGAATTTATCCACCAACTAATTATAAATACCTTAAGCTTACAGTGAGTTGAAAGATTAGAGAACCAACAGTTGTACCTGTAATTAGAAATTGTTTTTAATAAAAGAGGCTCAGACTTGCACAGCACTAATGCGTGGATGAGCTTATAAGAGGACAGGGGACTCACAGCTTCTCATCAGGTGTGTCACTGCATCTATGTATTTTCAGTATGGGGGATAAACTGCTTTCAAAGCACAAATCTATAAGAAATACTTAAGTATTTCCTCCATCTCTAAAGAGCACATATAAATTTAGAAGGCAGAGAGAATGAATCAAAATCTGCACATTAAAAAGATGGGATTTATTGTTCTAAGCCAACAAAATTTAGCAGACAGTTCACACCGTATTGTTGCTGTTTTTGCACAAAATAAGGTCTAGTCTTATTCTCATTTTTTGCCTCTTAATATTACTAGTGTAAAACAGGGCACAGTCTCAGAAATACTGAGGGTTTTTTTCATCCTCTCATCATCTTTGGCATTTAGGTCATGATGTAATGGACTTGTTGCCATCGAAGTGGCTTTGTCAATACTATTGAATACTTAGAAACTTATTATATATACTTTGAAAAAGCCTGCATGTCACGGTCCAAATTGAAGAAAGAGAGGCTGACCATAAATACTGAAGCTGAGGCCAAGATAAATATTCAAAACCAAACTGGATATTCCATATGTAAGTTTATGAAGTCTACAACAAATAACTATAAAATTATTTTAATTGTGTTAATGTATTACATGACATCGAAACTAATCAAAATACACTGATATCAGAAATGGAGGGAGAAGAAAGTCAGACATGTGAGAAGAAACCAGATTTTAAAAAATTATTTTCTTCTCTTACTCCATAAGTCTTGTTCAAGTCATTAAAAATCTAACAAGGAGTCATAAACCTTGTCTACAAAAATTAAATGTGTTTTTTATGTTTAGATCTCACAAATATCATGTACCAGTGAAAGCTTATTAAATAAAGTTTATGGTTCTTTTCCATGGTCTTTCTTCTGCTTTATCATCTGTAATTGCACAGCGTTAAAAATGTATCAGAGTAAAGATACTACCAACAACTTACTGAAGAAGGATTGAAAAAACAACTAATTGAAGTAGCCAAAATGCTCGTTCTTCCTTTCCTTAAAATAAAAGTTCCATAAAACTCCTTAGACTCCGCATGTTTATAAAACAAAACAGCAAACAAAGTCAGTTCTGTTACAAAGGAGCACTTGATCAAATAGATAGATAGACAGATTTTTTTTTTTTCCTGTGCTAGACAAGCTTATGGCACAAGCAGCAAGGTAACTAGGAGTTCACATTAGAATTTATTTCTCAGTAAAGCACTTCAACAGAATTTGTATATAATGAGCTCCACAGCAGTCTGAAGATGAAAGATGATTTCTTATTAGAAGACATTTTTATCTGAACATTACCATAAACAAGTATTTGATGAAAGTGTCAGCTCAGTGTTCAGAGATTAACTTTCTTTTAACTGGCATGCCAGAGAACCAGAAGACTATCTGCAGGTTTTGAAACTTTGACAACATTTTGTCTGCTTAATCATCTATAGGAAAATCAAACATAGAGATTAAAGCTTAAGATTTGAATTCATGGCTTCAATATATAGAGTGAATATATTTGAAATGACAGTCACTTCTAACACTGACACAGTTCAGAGAACTGTTTCTCTGCTTATCCACCTATCTGTAAGAATAAACATTAAAATGTAGTAGTGTTATTCAAAAATAGTCAATATTTTCCTGAAATACTGAATAGAATAATCCTTGCAGTTTCATTCTGGAACTTCTCCCTTTTCGTTATAATAATTTGAGGAAAATTTCTATGAGTTTTATATGAAAATGTGTAATGGAACAAAAATTTCTACTGTTGATGTCTTTGCTCTTTGTCTTTTTACTTAATATAGCAAGCTTTTAATTAAAACTACAAAAAAAAAAAAAAAAAAAAAACA
>VWZY01001010.1:10947-29322 GCA_013399075.1 Chloroceryle aenea | reverse complement strand
AGGCACGACGGAAATGTGTGAGGTTGGCACGAGGGCGGTGTGACGGAACTGTGCAAGGGTGGCGCAAGAGCGGCGCGAGGGCTGCATTAGGGCCTTCAGACAACTCTGCATTTTTTTCAATGGGCAACCAAGCTGCTATAGATTAAAAGTAGCCAGTTTCCAAATACCTGGAGACTGTGAAACAGTTTGGGACAGCACTGTTTAGTTTCAAGTTGTCTACAGAAAAACTGCACTTGGCAACAGCTCTTTTCTCAGTAATTCTGTGCTTGCTCCTAGGGGCAGTTTCTGTTTCTGTCACTTCATCTACTTTGTTTCATATTTATGTCTATTTATAATAAATAGCAACAATTAAAAAAAAAATCACAAAGCAATACAACACATTAATTGTATGTTAGATTGTGGTAGGATATATAGCCTAGTTTTAATTCCTACACTTTGAATGAAGATTAGTTTTATGCAACACTGAAACCAACCAGATTTCTGTAAGGCGTTTAGCAGAGGGGTATAGAAGCTTTCAGCTCCACTAGCACAGTGATCAATAACATGATACATTACTGTTATGCCAGAGCAAGAGACATATGGCCCTGTAGCTGCACATTATAATTAACCACCAATTTACAACAGAAAGAAGATAGACTGTTACATTCAATTAACTTGCCTTCCTTCCAGATGACAGGCAGCTGAATGCTGAACACTTAATACACTTTTTACAAATTTCCTTCTCTACAAGCATTAGAATTAGCACAGATCAACTATGACAGCAAAACTCTTATTTCATCTATACAATCCAGTTGGTTATAAAAAGTTAGGATTTATCAGTTTTATGAAGTAGCTAACCAGCATTTCTTTTATCATACATTCTCCTATAGCTCCATGTAGTTTTTTCAAATAACTCAATCACCTACTGTATAACTCTAAAGAAAATTTTCCCCTAGAAGCATATGAACTGGGATAAGTTCAGCTGATGACTGCCACATGCACACTGAAGAGGCACAGTGACAGGTGAGAAGTGACACAAGTGCCCCATGTTTGCTATTGAATGAGAGCTGGTGTTTTCTTTCATGCTGTTTCTAAGAGCATTTGCTGAATATCAGCCCATAGGGAAAAGACTGAGCACGCTGAGCCTCCTTTTTGACTTTCTTCTGTGTTCTACGTTGACACCTGCTGTCAAAGAAGCTCAATGTTTTATTTGACCTGATGTTTTGACTTTCCTGTCAAAATAGTGCAGAGGTTAGAAGAGGTGACTGGCAAGGCTAGGGCAGTTTACGCCAGATAATGAGTTACCCACTGAGTAGGTTGAGAGATTTGCACAAATGTAGTCAAGTCAAATCACTGTAAGACTGACTGCTAGAAGGAGTGACTTCAGGAATGTAACCCTGCCATGCTTCACATCATCCGCCCAGGTAACGAAAGCTGCATATAAAACGTTTCATGAAAGTATTTGCATAGAGCACAGCACAAAACACACATGGGGGGGTTCTATTATATTTGCTTGAAGCCTCAAGAGAACGTAATGTGCTGTGATAACTAAAAGCTTAAAGGAGACCAGCCACTGACCTTGTGAGTCACTGTATTGTTTTTGGCATAGAGTCCACTCTACTCGCATCACATACAGTGGCACGTAAATGAATCTATGGGGGGTTACCCTGGTGTCTGTGGTGAGAATGATGAACAGCTTGGGCTGTGCACTACCCAGGACGCCTGACTTCTCACTGTCAATTCAGAGAAGCAGTTGTGACACTGGCTGTAGGAATATAATCTTACCATATGTTTTGTATATGCAGTGCCGTGTCCCTGTGCTGACTGGCCATGAGATGGCAATGTCAATCAACTTGAAAACTTTTTCTTGGGCTTGTTGGTCTCAGCCGCAGTTCCTGCTCCTCCTCAATGATTGTTCCCTTGTTCTGTTTTTATAGTTGAGGAATCTGTACATGTACTTTTTTTGCAAAAATTAAACTCAGTTTTGTCTTCCCATAATTCAGTCCATCAAAAAAACTTGCTGATCCCACTAGGTTGCACACTTTCTTCTGCTCCCCCTTCTCTCAAATGAGATGCCCAAGTCCCAATCCTCCATCCTTATTGAGACCACTTCACACCCTGTAAGTTCAGATCTGACCAAAGGTGCAGCCTTTGCACTATTTTATCTATTCAATAAACTCCTTCAGCTATCCAGCAGATGACTCATACATTCACCAAGTCCTCTTAATTTCATTGTCTCCTCCAGTTTAAGGGGCATCTCAACAGCCAGCCTAGTGGCCACCTCCTTTAAGAAAACAACGTTCTTCACACCTGCTCATTGGCTCTTCTACTTTTCTTTAACTTTCTTCCAGAAGCAGTCCAGAAGTTCCTGACATTTTGGCTTCAGGTACCAGCCACACATTTCTTGCCACCAAAACATGACAAGAAAATCATCAATGCTTAAACTTAATGCAGCAAAGCACAGCCACAAATATTGCCCACAAAAGCCCTTCCAGTCCAACGTTAAATTGTTTCAGCATTGATTTCCCATGTTTGCTATTGTGGTTGTACCTGCACTTAGGTTCCTTTCCAAGGAGGAGAGAGGCACAAGTTACAGGGAGAGGGAGAGCAAGGGCAGAATTACACAGGACAGGCTTGATGGGAAGATGCCAGCCCTTGCAGTCAGGTGGGAGCCATGGGAGAAGATGTTTCTTCTGCAACCTCTCCCCCCTCCAGTAAGCTCTCTGCTTTATGCTTCCCACTTTGTGCAACTTCTTCATTCATTCATTTAAAGCTGCCTACAGAGACAGGCAGAAAGGAAGCACACTAGACATTTTGAACTGCTTTTAAAGCTTTTGGTTTAGCCTCCCATTCACCTCTTTTCCTACAGCTTGGTACAAACTGTGCTTTATATGACATGTTCCTCCTTTCAAGCATGAAACAAAACTTGTTCTGTGCAGTACCTGCTCTTATTACAGTAGGAAGAAGTAATTACTGGGATTATGAATGTAGTACTAAATGTCAAGGCATATTAAAGCTGTTAAATATCTCAAGATCAAATAAAAATTCTTCCAAGGTGCTCCTTTTCTGCCTGGAATTAAATTATGGCATCAAATACTTTATAAGTGCATATACTTCATAACTAATTTTGTTGGCATATTTAAGAAGTTACTCATCTTACCCTTACCAGAATGCATCAAGACTCTTCATGCTCATGAGCATCACATATTTTTTTTATCCAGTACTGCTCCTAAGGAACAAAAACACTCCATCATTCATTGAGAAAGGAGCACACGTATCACACTGAAGTATCAATGCATGCACGACTTATGAAGAAAATGGATCTTATACTATAAGATCTCGAAATCCATTGCTCAGTAATTTCAAGTTGTTTGTCCATAAGCACATCTTGTTTTGGTTAATGATGCCAAAGCAGTGAATTAATTCTTTTAGAAGCTGTAACTGCAGTGTTTTAGATCAGAGGTTGAAGCACTTCTTGGGCTCGACACAACGTCCAGCCTGAGACTTCCAACACTGGCAAGCCAGCTGGCCATTTCAGAGGTGCATCCAGCCTCCTGCTATTCCACACCACAGAGGTCTGGCCACACAAAGGCTGAGTATGGGAAAAGCCCACCAGCTAAAAATATTGCTGTCCTCTGTCCTCCCTCCTAGGGCCACGCATAGACCTAGCTGCCGTACAAATGCCTCAGTACAAGACTGGCAGCATTATAACACATCTGGTGTTGGTCAGGAAACCCATCTTAGGCAAAGACTAAAGTAGTGATGAAAATCTCTCCTCAACCCTTCACTGAACCCTTGAAACACATTCAGGTTTATGCTTGATTCAAGGGCAATGCTTTTGTAGCATGGCATCCTACACTGGTAGCAGGAAAAAGTGAGTTCTCATGGATAACCAAAGAAGCTTAAAGTTATGAATGTGATGTAACATGCAAGGCAATGAAGAAGCTGCTTTCTAAGAATCAAATCTCAGATTTGTCAGAGGATTCAATTAGTGCCAAACAGGTATCATTCAGGGTAAGGAAGCTTTAATGACCTCTAGCAACCTTTAAATTCAAAAGCTGATAAAGTTATTATGTACTTTTAAGTGGGATCATGAAGCAAAAATGGCAGAAAAAGGAATGCTTTAGAGATATTTGTACTCCAGTTCTTTCCTTCTTGCCTGCTTTAGGCATTTAGAAATGCAACTACTTCACGATTACTAAATCTGAAGAGAGGTAGTTTGAATCTTAACTCCTAGCACCTGTCCACATGATTGCAAGCTGATCTTTATGTCCAGGCCTGCAGAACTACTAAACCAGATTTATTCTTCCTAGACATCTGCCTGCTTCTAAGGCCTTTAGTGAAAATAGGACAGCTGCTGACATTCAGAGCTGCACTGCAGTGACTGATGCCATGCTAAAGCTTGCTTTGTCTTTCTGCTGTGAGAAGAGGGGTGTACAGATTCCTTTCAGTATAAAGCAGGAATGCGGCAGCAAGGCTAAGCCAGTTGTTCAGGATGAGAAGGATGGAAGAGATAGGATGAACTCTCTTCGGGTGTCAGAGAGCATCTCCCTGTCTTAGGATGTGCTGCAACAGTTTGATAGTGCCTGTATCTTTCTCCAGTTGATACAGCAACAGTTCAAAGCAGTATTTTCATTAAAAAGCCATTGGATTGTTTATCTTTAATGGCTGAAATGAGGAACATAAATCCCAGTGAACTAACAGGTAAACAATCTTCAGGGAAAATCAATGCTGTTACCCTTCAAAAAAGTTTCCATTTTGCTATTTATTACAGCAGACTTCTCAAACACCAGCATTTTAGGAGCATGACTATCTGCTGAAAGCCAACATTTGGTATGACAGTTGGTTCACACTTGATTCAAAAATGTTATCATATATAATATTATCGCACTTTAATTCTTCAATCCTTATTAGCAATATCTGAACTGCAGGTTATTAGCAATAATGAAACCACAGCACATTTTAACAAGAGGAATCAAAAGAAAGAAAATATTTAAATTGTGAGGTTTAAAATACTTATTTAAGGAATAAGTGCAAGATCCTTTATTTATATTCAAATCAATTTACTCTTGGCAGATAATACCACAAGGAAAACGCACCAGTGACAGTACAACCTTTCATTGCATAGCTACATTTATTTGAGATGGTATCACAGGTCATTGATGTAGTGGTCAAAGTCTTTGCCAGCTCCAATAGTCTCCCCAGGTTCTACAACATCCATACTCTGACTAGCTGAAAAGGAAACAGTATTTCTGTGTATATATGTATAAATGTATATACATACATAAAAACACAGATTTTTTTTTTAATATATATGTAATGTTTTAAATGAGTTACTGTTCTGTTTCTACTTTGATAGGGACCAGAAATGATATTCGAGTTTCATGCACAAGCAAAGTTTCTGCGAAAGCCCCGAATGTCATGATTTTGGTTCACTATTTCTGTTGCAGAAACATCAGAGTATCATGTCCACACTGAGGACTTCTTGTGCCTATACAACACTGTTTACTTTGCTGTGGGTTACGGAGGTAGATGCTGATATTTCTCACCTCCTCTGAAATCTATCCTTAGTGACAAAAAAATCTACCAGTATAGTCCACACCAAGAAACTCTACATATATGAACTGCCAGCATCAGTCAGCATTAATGATGGAAAAAAAGGAATACGTAGCTTGCCAGAAGCAAGTCTTTCCACACCATTAAAATTCAGTATTGTCCCAGCAAATGTAGAGTAACAGATGATTAAACACAACCTCATTTTAGGAATCAAGCTAAGAGAGCACTGTGCAATGTAAGGGCTTGTTTCACAAAGGTTTCTGGAGTCGCAGTGACATCTTTCCCCACTAACCTGCATTAGCAGATGTATTTATTACCTGGCAGCTGCAGGTTGGGAGAAAACCTCCATAGTGGAGTCATCTTTAATACAGAGCTAGACTGACATAAAACATGAATAATTATTACAAGCTCAATGCAGGCACCTGTCTGTAAAGTATGTAGAAACAAAGGTAATTTCTGTCAGTAGTTACTAACTGCTTGTGTCGCTTTTAGACATCCCCCTCACTGTGAGTTGTCCAGCAGGCTCTCAAGTATCCTTATCCTACATTAAGGGCTCTATCTGAGGGACCATTACTTTTGTACTCCCCACCACATTTGGGGAAGGGAGGAGGTATTCACTTTGTCTTTCACTAATAAATAACAATTCCAATCTGAGCCCATCTAAGAGCCCATTCTAAGCATGACCTTCCAGCCTCTATAGCTGAAATAGCAAATCTTTACACACAGGACAATCAGCATCAAGGCTAATTTGTATGGTTTAGAAAAGAACGCGTTTAGCTTGTTCAAGTGTTCTCACCCATTTGTATGAAGGGAAAACGAGTTTTACCCATTCAAAAGAACAGGTTAAACACTGACATTTGGAAAAAAAAAAATAATAAAAAAAATGCAAGAGTGAGATCTCCCACTGCTGCCATCTGCTACAGCTCTTCTATTCATCCAGGTTTCTTTATAGTATTGCACTAGAGCCTACATTTGTAAGGGTAAAGGAAAGAAACCTTGAACAAAATGCAGGATCATAACCTTGGACTTCAGAACAGAACTTGCCTTGCATAGGAGATTGGTTCAGTAGAAGCCCATGGGAGATCACCCTGGAGAGAAGGGTCCAGGAGAGCTGGTTGATGCTGAAGAACTACCTCCTCCAGGCTCAGTAACAGTCCGTTCCAACACAGAAAAATCAATCAGTGTCACCAGAAGGCCCAGATGAACACAGAGGACCTATAGATGCAGTATCCAAGTGTGCACAGGTGGATTTAAGAAAGCCAAAGGCCAAGTGAAGTGGAATCTGGCAAGGGCGGCGAAGGGCAAGAAGAGCTTTAGCAGAGATATTATCAGCAACAGCAAGATAGGGAAAAATAGGGCTCCACAGCTGAGTGGGGCAGAGGACCTGCTGACAGAAGTGATGGAAAAGGCCGAGACACTCACTGCTGCCTTTGTTCCTGTTACCAGCAAGAGCAGCCCTCAGGAACCCCAGGCCTCTAAGCATAGAAAATTGCCTCAACTGCCGGGTTCAAAGGACTGTGACTGGTGGTAAAAAGCCCAGTTGGAGACATGGCCTTACAGGTGTATGCCAGAGGTCAATACCTGGGACAAGACAGTTTAACATCTTTATTAATGAAGGTTGGTGAGGGGAATGAGCTCACCCTTGGCACATTTGCAGATAAAACCAGGAGGAGAGCTGACATTCACATGGCAGAGGGACATCAATAGGCAGGAGACATGAGCCAACACATGAATCTCAGTAAACTTGAAGGGCAATGCCAAGTCCTCTCCCTGGGGACAAACCACTCCAGACATCAGCACTCACAGGAGACAGACAGCTGGACAGCAGCTTCACAGAAAAAAATCCAGGGGGACCAAGGGAAACATGAGTCAGCCACAGTCACCCTTGCAGCACAGACAGCCAAGAGTCCCCAGAGCACCAGCAGGTCACAGAAACAGTGAAGACTGCTGGATAGAAGAGCTAGCAATACTGACATATTGCAGATGATGGCTGGGTAGCCAATGTTATATTGAGACCATCAAAATTACCAAGATGCCCAAGTAGTGCTACATTACTGACAGGACAAGCATCTACTACTGCCATCAACCAGGTTACAAGTCATCTGCTTGAACTCACCTGTCACATGTCAGTGTTTTCTCAGACAGCTATTTTCAGCATGGTGTCTTACCTCAAGAGGCTGCATTTGCAGGGCCTACACTCTGCTAAGTGGATATTCAGCATATTCTAAGTAATGCAGTCAACCCTACTGTGAATTCTAGATGTGTATAATGGAAACTGAACACATAAGATAGCAATATATTTGTATTTCAACAAATCCTGTAAAGACACAATTTTTTCTGCTGTACAAAGTATCTACAAAAGCATACAAATTGAAAAAAAAACCAAAAACAAACCAGTTTATTTTACTGTTCAAATTACTGAACACTGAACAAGACAATCTTGTAGTTTATACATTAGGACCATAGGTTTTCATGTAGAATTAAGAAAACACTTCACTGTAAAAAAAGGTGAAATAACATGTTACTAACACACAGCACACTGTCACACAACAAACTGAAGAATAAGAGAAAGTGTGGCATATTCCTTTAAACCCAGGTTCTCAGGTGAAGACAGACACCTATAGACTGATGCAGATATTCCACACACTGGAAAATATGAAATGTACTCATCCAGTCTTATAGAAGTAGAATGATACAAAAGGCAGTATTTTACACACCTATATACGACACTGTAAGCCTCAAACACTGGCAAAAGATATCAGACATAATAAAGGTAAAAATGTCTACAATACTCAGAGAAATCAGAAGAGAACTCCTTGGAGAAAAAGTGTGGCTAAAAGTTACATATTTCTGTCCCTGACAAAGCTGTCAGCTATTCAAGGCAATTCAATGACATTTTGCTCCCTTCAGAGGAGTCACTGCAGCTCAAGAGCAAGTGCTTAGAAGCCACATGATTTTTGCACAAATGTTACAGATTCTCTCATGAAAAATAATTCTCAGCTTCCATGGAGTTTTGAAATTGTTGCTGTTCAAACCCAACATTGGAACCAGTGCCCTTTCATTTATAACTGACCTCAGTGTTTTAAATGTCAGGGTTAAAACAACTTCCCTCATTCTAATTTGAGGTGGTTCACTCCTACTTAACATTTTTCCTGCAGATCGTTGCAGCCGTGGATGATGTCTGGAGTGCATTCATCAGAACTACCCACTCCTAGCTAGACTAAAATATGGGATGTCTTCCTTACATTGTCAGAAGGCCACTACTTCTTTAACACACATTTTTCATTCATCAGTCTAAAGGGACCAGAATCCAAGAGCTTGACAATTTTAGAAATACTGTGAAAGAATTAATATATCTGCTTCCTGCCCTACTTCTCTCACTGCTAAATCCTACACCATGAATATATGGACAACAGATAATTCTGCCCTCCCTCACCACTATCCCATTGAGATTTTTTTTTTGTTGTTTTCCATTTTTAAGAAAAAGAAAGAAAACCAACTTTTATTACATCAGTAAAGAAATTCTTTAGACTTAATCAGTATCAAGGTGTGATGTCAGTTCACAAAAAACATGCTCATTGTGCAAGCTGCAGCAGAGACCACTACATATTTATACAAAGCCACAGATGTATAGGAACAGCAGCCTTTAGTACCAAGAACCTTTCCTGTGTCATTTTCTCAAAAAGTATGAAGCTTTATGTCATTTCAGCTGTACCAATATGAGCCTATGCCTCAGGTTCAAGCTAGACCACAGTCAGTATAATTAGCTAGATAAAATAAAAAGGATAAACTAACACTGAATGACTTGTAGACAACAGTATTGTAAACATTGTTACATATCCACACTTTATGACATTTGAGATCCTTTGAAATTCAAATTATTTATCGCTAAAGTGACTAAATCTTCCCAGTAAAACAAACATCTTTTATACCAACACCCAGCTTGAAAGCGTGTCTACTGTGGAACATGAACTAAATGAAACAAAACCAAACCAGCAGAAGTACTGAAAAATTCTAATCCTTTAACACTAACTCACAGCTACTACTGTCACCACAAACATTTTTCAGTTGTAATTATAATTATCTATTCTAGTTTATGCTTCAATTTAAATGACTGTAAAGTGTTTACAAAGTATTCTTAAATGCTACATTGCAAGAGCAGATCAGGAGGCAGCTCTAAGTTCTGCAGGTTATTTCTTCATAATATCTAGAACAAATTTCAAGGAAAAGAGCTCTACATTCAGTACAGTCTGTGTAGTGCGAGCCAATATCTGCTGTCAGCTGCCTAAAACCACTCTATTGCTTGGGGTTCTGCATGCTACAGCAGCCTTGTGTATTAGTCAATCTGAAACAAATCTATTGTCTCACATGAGAAAAAACTCAAAAAGAAAGAGCCAAAATTTTCTGCTGTACAAAGTATTTACAGAAACATACAACTTCAAAGAACCAATTTATTTCACTGGCCGAACAAACACTAGAAAGAACAAACTTGTTTATACATTAGGAATGTAAGTTTTGATGCACAATTAAAACGTTTCACTATAAAAGGTGAAATTCTGTCACTAGAATAGAACAGTGTCACACAACAAACTGAAGAATGTGAGAAAGTGTGGCTCATTCATTTAAACTCAGGCTCTCAGCTGAAGATAAACATCTATAGACTGATGCAGCTATTTCACACGTATTGGTGAATATTAAGAAACGTCCACATCTAGTCTGCGGTCTTAGAAGTAGAATTATTAAACTTACTTGTTGTATGATTCCATCAACTACATCTCCTCACCTCTTTAATTAATTGCTATAAACCTGAATAACAGTGTCTTAAAAGTTACTTGTCCTTCAGTTTAAGTCCCAAAAGGATATCTAAAGTGATCTTCAGGCAAATAGAAAAGTCTACCAGAATTTTAGTGTTTCTTTTGTTACAAGGTTCTTGACAATAAGGGATCATTAGCTGCAGAAATCTGGACAGCTGGGAATGACCATGACTTAGATCTTCATCCTATTTCTCCACTCATAATAATATTGTCTGTTTATCAGCTAATAGCTGACTAAATCAATCCAGTAGCAGCATCTGCTTCTTCCTATTTCTGCATAAAACATTTTAATGTCCATTTTTAATTAAAATTCTAACATTACAAAAGTTTTTATCAAACAAGGTCAACAAGTAAGTGATGGTTAATGTTTAGGTAACCTTTAAAGGACTGCTGGTTTAGAATTTCAGACTGGAAGAATAATAGATATAAAAGACAAGTAATTGCAGTGCTATTATATTTACATTATAAATTTCCCTTTGTGCTTGCAAGTTACTGAAAGTACACGTCCTTTGGTAGTATTTTTTTAGTCTCAAGTAAGAAGTTCATGTTAAACATTCACACTCCTGATTTGTTTGTCAGTGCAAAGGG
Source organism: Chloroceryle aenea (assembly GCA_013399075.1). Classification (NCBI taxonomy): domain Eukaryota; kingdom Metazoa; phylum Chordata; class Aves; order Coraciiformes; family Cerylidae; genus Chloroceryle; species Chloroceryle aenea. The sequence goes on along the minus strand of VWZY01001010.1, from coordinate 18,385 downwards.
TTCATACCTTATTTCCTACATAACATTGTTATATAAGAACATCTCTTCCCCATAAATAAAAAAAAAAAAATACTGTTCATAGTGACTTTTCAGTGAGTAGCTTTGTGCCTGATAGTTAAGAGTTGGAAAGAAAAAGTCTGGCACACAATTCGTAACTCTAAAGAGTGACCACTACAGCAACCGATTAAAGTTGCCATGCACAAGTGCTGCTGCTGTATTTTGGCCCATTTTCAAAGACTATAGAAAAAAATAAATGCATCTACAATTCAGACTCATATAGGCATAAAGTAGTATCAACATTGCAAGGTGCGCTAATTGCCATTACAAAAACCACCATAATATTAAACACTGAAATGATGCTTCTAGTTTTAACCTTACATGTGAGCACAGCTTTCTCATGGCTAACGTAAGAGAACGTATGTTCTTACAGTGCTTTTCCAAAGTTTCATGTCCATACTACAAGACTCCTCTTAAATAAAAGAAGTACTTGCAGTTTTGCCTATGCCAAGTGGTAGAGAAAGAGCAGATCCTGGGGAAGAGGCTCTGTTTGTTCCCATACTGTGTGTTTGTAAAAAGCCACACATCTTGTCAGTGTGTGAACAACCAATTGATGCTTGTTCAGCTGGGGAAGCTGTAAACTTCACATGAAGCCATAAGCAGTCAGGTGTATAAACACAGTAAGTAAAAGAGGAACTTTCTAAGTTATTAGAAGCTGACACAAAATAATTACAGCTGTTGTCTATTCACTGTTATTGTCAAATGTGAGCCAAATAAGAAGGTATAGGTTTAGGAAAATAATGTGTAGCATATAGGGAGCTTAATGTACCAGTATAAGCATAACCACTCAGTATTTTATTTTTCATACTTGCTGATTTAATATCAATCTGTTGACAAAGTTATGCTAATACTAGGAGGACGCTGCTGATTTGGTTGTTTGCTTAAAACTGGAAGATCTGTTCTTTCTGTTCCATATATCAGTTTTTCCTCCTGAAGGCTGCAAGCTGAAAACCTGTTTGCCTCTGTACCCGATACACTACCACGATTATTTGGAACTGTGACACCACTGACCTGCTCAAAGGATTTACTAAATAAAGTAGTGGTTGTTCTGGCCAGACTATGGCTGCCAGGCTTAGGCAGGGACTGGCTAGTTGTCAGTGTCAGTCTCTTCAGCGAGACAAGCTCCAGATTCTCACTCATGGCTCTCTGAGTTTGTTTTCGTGACAAGTGTTCTCTGCACGTTTCTCCTTCTTTTTCTTTTCCTCCACCTTTGCTTCCTCCAGTCCTTCGTTGGCTCTTCCCTAAAAGGTTCTTACTGGTCATGTTGCTGCTGTTAGATAGGGCACACTGACTTGTACTAGAAGTAGCCCTTGAGTAAAATCCTTCATCCGTTTCAGATACTTCTATCAGTTCTTCTTGAATTGCTACATCAGCATTACCTGTATCGTAGACAAAGAAAGAATTAGCAACTGACTTCCTCACATTTATTGATTTTACATTTTGCTAGATTTTGATACTTACAAGCATGAAGCCATACGGCAACAGAACAGAGAACAGAAGACAAAACACTTACCTATTCCATTACATTTTGAAATTAAAGTTCATTAGGATATGAAGTTACAGTAAATAATGCTGCATTAACTAGATCAAAAAGCATGCCCACAATCTCATATTGTAGTGCTTTAAAAAAAAATTTAAAAAGCAGTCTTGTTAATTCATGCAGGAGATCAGAAACATAAAGATTAGAAGATACCACAAAGAATGAAAAGTGTAAATCTTATTTTGAGCATGTGCTCTGATACATGATTTTGCAAAGCTCTAATTATAGAGACACGTGATCAATGCACCAGGACACCCAATATATGGCACCTGTATGTTTAAGCAACCCAAGAGCGCCTTAGGACTGAAAGGTCACCTTCTGCATCATAGGTTTGGCAGTATGAGCTGGAAATTCAAGCAGAACATGAGATCTCCAGTACACTGTGAAAGGTGGAATTTGGGAAATGAGAGGTTCACAGAGAGATGCATTTCACATCCATTTTGATGGATTCTTTGCACCATTAGTCACCAAATTTTGTAAGCCAAATAAATATGTTTAATGAACTCAAAGGTATGTCATGTCTTAGTGTATTTTCTCCAGATTAAATAAATGTACTTACAAGTACGTCACCATAGTCTGTGGCACAGACAAAGCTGTGTGCAATACATGCATTTGTGTTATTACACATGCAAATATATTAACTTCATACTTTAATTCTCCAAACATGCAGCAGTGACCCTTTCAATCAACAGTGGTACCTTTGAGTGCAGCTATAAGTGCTCTGCTAAAACTGCACTCTGCCAGATGAGTTTATTCCATCCTCCATCATTTTTCTTACAGATTTTTGCCTCCTGATTTCTGGCATGACCTTGCTGTCAGTTCTAGGATCTGTAGCTGCTTCCTGTACTCCCTGTAAATGCTGAACATCATTCTCTGCTAGTGCTCTGCTTTTTTCCCCATTCCCGGTCCTCTCTCCAGCCACACTCGTGACACTAATCTCAGGTATGATAAAGTTGCCCAATTCAGTAGCATCATTACCATTCTCTGGTTGTTCTAGAATTAAAGATGGATAAGAAAAAAAACACAAAAAACAACACAATAAAAACAACAAAAGATGTCTGAAACAAAACATGAAACAAATGCCAATAGATACGGATGACTAAAGCATTATAAATTAAAGCAGATGTTCGTATATTAACCTCTTGTTAATTAGCAGCATTAGTGAGTATGGAATTTTGCTTTCTTTCTACATTTCAGGATTGAATCTTCCAATTATTGGCCTGCACCCACACACTCGGAAGTCCCGTGCTTGAACTTTCAAAACTAATTTCTGAGGATCATGAAACAAACATTCAGCGATTACCAGAAATCAAAGAATTCTCCATAATTTTATGACTATATTCTTAGTATCACTATGCTGAAGTGAAACATTTTTACAATGAAATGGCATATCAACTTCATCTCATCATGAAAGATTAGGAATTCTACATATATAGCGTCATGATGCTGCACAGTGGTCAGTCTGAAAACAGTGAAATGATGAAGCCAACTCAAGTGCACTTTGACTTCCAATTTCTTTCTTCATTTCAAAAAACTCTTTTCAACCAAATAGATTTTTACAAGTAGGAAAAATCTCCAGTTACTGAAATCAACTTCTTCAGGTAAAACCTATGGAGTTTTGCTGAAGTTTTTGCCACCTACTAACAATATAGCATAAATTTTGATCCTCTTAAGCTTTTTAAGCTACTTATTGATATCACACAAGTCAGTCATTAAGCACAGTTGGGAAAACAAGGATTAAGTTGAGGGGAGGGAAAGCACAACTTTCTGCAGCACTGGGGGGTGGTACATTAAGACAGAACCCAATGCAGCTTTGTTCTAAGATTACTTCATTTCATTTGGGTAAGTCATCAATAGCAGATATACAAGTGCTTGACCTCACCAAAATGTTATTTCAAGACAGTCAAAAATTCCTGCAGACATAGCCAAAAGTCCCCAAGCAAAGAGAAAACTTCACTGCTACTCCAAGTATGAGAATAATGGTTGTGTGTAAGCACAAGAGATTTAATAATGACATTTAGTGATAAGAATGTAAGTTTCTAAAGTCATGGTAAAACAAAACCCAACTCTAAAGATGCTTTTCTACATTAGATGAAGACAGGTTTGACAAGAATGAAGTATTGAGAAATTAAAAAAAAGTGAAAAGAAAAATGGGGAGTTGAAACTTTACAGAAACTCCCAACAATATGCAAGTAACACACTACAATCCTACCAACTTGTCAGCTCTACAGTGTTTGAAGTACTCACAGTGTCTGAATGTCTTTTTTTTCAAGTATTCTGAATTGCTTTATCAGCACTAGCTCTACAACCACAGAACTGCATTCAGATGAAAAATAGAGAAGCCATCAGTTACAGTCACAGCACATCCTCCATGAAGATGCGTATCACAGAAATACAAGTGAAGACGAGCAAGCACCACACTACACGATACGTAGTTCTATATCCTACCTGTGTTGTTATGTGTGTTATATGCAAACACAATGACCACAAACTTCACAAGACTAAAGATGCGTTAAAAGTACAGCTGAGAATAAACTGAATCCCTGTGTTTTGTTCACAACACAGCTCTTTCAGACCTAAAATAAGGACTGCCCAGATTACACTGCCAGGTTGCTACTGCACGTGACAGAAGCTGGAGTACAAACATTTAACTGACAGTATGCAGTCCAAAGCCAGGAAGTTATGATGAGATTCTTTTTCACAGCAGCAGCACCAACGCTTTTTAGTTGGAGGGGATCCTCTCTTCCCCCTGTCCCTATACTGAGGACTCTTGTGGAGGCAGAGCATCCTCCTAGGTCAAGCAGGCTGTAGTGCTGGTGTTTCACCAGCATTTGTGCTGTCTGCACTTACCACGGCAATCAAGTAAGTCTCAGCTAGAATGTTATTCTGGCCATCATTGTCCCCGGCTCCAAGAGCTATTCCTGATTTTATCTGCAAATGCTAAGCATCACAATTCTTTCTAACTAGTCAACTTCTAATGAAAATATCTCTTTAAAAAGTTATACTATTCAAAGGGAATGTCATTAATAATTGCTGCTATAAGCCACTAGCTTCCTGATAGTTGGCAGGAAATTCAAGTTAGAACTGTATCCAAGTGCTATTCCTTCTAACAGCACTTTCTGCAAAAGTCTTCTATCATCAGTAGCAAAGGTAACAACTGAGCTCCACGAACTACAATAGTCATGATAACATATAAATAATAATAACAATAATAATTATAATAATGTCAATGATATTACCCCCATCAAATACAGCTTTTTTTCTGAAAACATAGGACCAGAAATGTTGGTGATGAGAGATCTACACTCTCACTGGCCTAATTTTACTAGGGTGAGGTACCTGTGGCTCTCCTATAGCAATCTTCAAACTCTTTCCTGCTACCCCATCAGTGCAGCTACAGACACTTTACTTCATCAGAACTTCTTCCCCAGTCCACTGGTCTCTATATGCGCAAGTCAATTCTGCTAGAAGCTTCATTTAGAGTCAGAACACCCATCGAGAAGAGAGGACAGAGCAGAGCTCACTGTCAGTCACTTCCCCACCAAGAGCAGAAAAGCACTAATTAACAGCACCTAGCTCTAATGCAAAGAGACTTAGAGTGCACAGCAGAAGTCAGGGGAAGAATCTGTTACAAAGATTTGGTTTAATAACAATACTTATTTATTGTTGTTTGGTGGTGCGTATTTCTAAATGTGCTATCCTACTGTGATGTCAGCACCTGGTACCCATCATTACTGCATTCCTACAGCTACATAACATTTACCTCCATGAACTGGGGAAAAAGCCTCAAAACCTAAGAGTTTTACCCAGCATTATTGTGTCTAGTATTTTAGTTAAGCGCTATTAACTACTCCTAATGAAAGGGAATATAGCTTTCTCAGAGTTTAATGTTGAGCTATAGCAGGAAATGAATGAAAATATGGGACCTCAACTCCTATTAAAACTGTCTACTCTAGCATCTACAGTCTTGTGGCAGGGATAAGACTATGCAATTCATGTCCTTCATGGTAGCATCCCCTCCTTATTTTAAAACTTTTAAGAACACCTAAAACAAACCTTCAGTTTCATAATCATAGAATCATAGAATAGATTGGGTTGGAAAAGACCCCCCAATATTTTATATGGATAAAAAAATGAGATTAGCTGAAGTACATGGAACATTTACAAAAAAACAATCAGTCAGTTAGTCAAAGATACACAGACTCAGTTTTGGCCTTTGAACTAGCCTAATGCATGCCTTGCCTTCAAATTTACAACTACTCCCACAGCCTGCGGTACAAGATCCTCCCCCACTGTCACCCTACATCAGGTGACTTTCTTCCTCTTCATTAAATCTTACATCATCAAGGCAAACCCAGCGTTCCCCCAATAACCCAAACAAAATGGTCACAAGAGCTTTTTTGTAAAAATCCTCGATCTTCCAATATTCCTTCCTAGAGACTGAGCACCCCTCACTCGAGTCACACTAGCTAGATGATAACTTACCCCCATAAGACACAGCCTTCAGACCCATTTCTATGAGTCCTACTATTATTCTCATTTCCCTTTCACCTTACTGTTATCTGCTGCAGGGCACACTTGTTGCACCCATTTTCCCTTGAACTTTTAGGTTTCTGTATTTATTGAAAAATTTGCATTCTCATAAGGATGGTTCCAATACTGACTGTAACTTTTTTTTTTCTGTAAAGGCAAAGACAAAGGAAAAGTTTATTCTAACACACTTTCAGTACCTCAGAATGAACTAGCATTTAGAATGCCTAATCTGTATTCCTCTCTACCACCTCATTTCAACAAACATCAGAACTACTCAAAACTAATAGCTGACAAAATCACCAAGTTTCAGAGGGCATTTGTCAATTAAAATGCTGAACTTTCATACAGTTTTCTTGCAGTTGGTCAATAGTCCCTACTTAACTGTAAGACTGAAGAAAGGAAAATAAATACTAAGCACTAAAATGGTGCTTAGTAGTCTTGAGATTTCAGAATGACTTGATACTGGACCTCACCCTTGTTAAAAAAACTGTTATTGTAGTTCTCAGCTTAGTCTGACTGTTTTAAGCAGTTTTCAATCAAATGAAAAGAAGTTGGGTTATTTCACCTTTCTCTGCCTCTCACACCCATCTGGCAGCTTACTATTGGTACTACTACTACTACCAATGTGTGCCCATTATTGCTAAGAAAACTCTATCATTATTTTAAAGTCATCTTCTACCAGCATATTTATAAATCATTTTCTCAGGACTTACCAGAATTACCGCTTAGTCCTTTATGACAAGTAATTTGCTAATATTTTTCTAACCAAACTGTCTGTATACTACAAAAGTCCATACAATATACAGCATACAGAAATGTTTACAATACAACTTCCCGACCTTTACTGCACCTATTAAAAGAGAATTCTTATCTACACTCACTGCCTTAGCCTGTCGTCAGAATTACGATCCCAGCAGAATGAGCAATCACCAATTTTGACTGCTGGTCCAAGCATTTTTTTCCCTCATTTGAAGATCGTAGAAGTGGAATATAATGTTTCTCCTTCTGCAGTTCATTAAGCACCTTTTTTTATTCTCTCAGCCCAGATCTGTTTTACTTTTCAAAGCCCTTATATTAGTTTGACAAAATGTGCCAGTTTTGTCTGGGATAGAGTTAATTTTCTTCACAGCCACTAGTACGGGGCTCTGGTTTGGATTAGTGCTGGAAGCAGTGTTGATAGCACAGGAATGTTTAGTTACTCCCGAGCAGTGATCACACAGAGTCAAGGCCTCTTCTGCTTCTCACACCTCACCAGCAAGGAGGCTGGGGGTGCACAAGAAGCTGGCGGACACACACATTTGGAGATGT
>VWZY01001003.1:12588-35392 GCA_013399075.1 Chloroceryle aenea | reverse complement strand
CATCTCCGCTACGCTCCCCGATACACTTTCTGTGCACCCCCTTTGCCTTTGCATCCCTGCTGCTCTCCCGGCACCCCCCTTTCCCATGCGTCCCTTTTGTGCTCCCCCCTGACCTCTCTGTGCACCCCTTTTCCCCTGCAATCCTTTGTATACCCTCTGCTGTGCTCTCGGGGCACTCCGTTTTCCTTTGCATCCCTGCTGCNTAGAGGGAGAGGAAAACAGCACAAACCTTCAGCACCATGCAAGTGGAGCCTGAGTTGAGAGCCTTGCAACAAGATGTTGCAGGGAGAGATATGGAGAATAAATCCAGCAAAGGTTACCAGCCCCGGAGACTCATACCATGCACAGACCATCCCTTTGCCACCATCCCCAGCAGCTTGTGAGAGTTGGTAGCCTTAAAACATGCATTTTTCTTCTTCTTCCAACCATCCTCAGGGGCCAGATCCCTAGCCCAAGTGGCCAATCTGGGACCAGGAAAAGAAGGCAGAGCTGAGCAGCACCTCCTCATGCCCTGTGGGATGGCCAGCTTTCCTCTGTGCTGCTCCTAATTCTTCTTTTCCAGTCAAGGTAACATCAGGAGCAGAGCATCCTCACACCAAGGCAGTGTATTCGCTTCCTCACATACCTTGTCCACTTAGCTGAACAGAAACAGGTTTGATGGGCTGCTTGTGGGCTGATGAGTGTAAGAAGAGCTCTTTGTCCTCTGGCAGTAATGTCACAGGGCTGTGACTGTCCCCAGACCTTCAAGCAGTGACAGCAGGCTTATCTGAATATCCATTAGGTCAACTGAGAAACTGTGGCATCGGTTAGTTATACAAGTAATTGATATATCCAGTATTTCCCTCTCAGAGGGAACAAAAAGAGGCAGCCTAGGGGCCAGGGAAAATGTGCTTGGAAAGATGATTGCACCAACCAGTCCCGAGACTTCCATCCATGAAGGCTCTGAGGAAAAAAAAACAGACTGTTTTTCAGGCAAGAAAAGAAGAGAGGTGTGAGAAAGGTTTGTTCTCACTGCAGTGAGTTACCCTGATCCTCCTCCCCCAGGGAGAAATAGAGATTTTCCTTCAGACCTGAGTTCATCTCTAGGGTGTTTTGGTGCAAGGATTTTGCTTGTGCTGGACAATTTAGACACACTTGTAGTCTGAAGGGACCCCCCCATTCCTTAAAAAAAAATCACAATCCCATAGCCCCTGGGCTTAGATGAGCCTTCTCCCGGTGACCGCTGCAAGGGGGAGCAAATAAGGAAAATAAGTGTCCAACAAGCTGGACGCTTTGGGTGTCCAGCTCCTTTTAGGGTGCCCAGCCCAGCTACCCCAGCCCCTTCCCGAACGGTTGCAACACCAAAGAACATTTTATGTCACTGAATTTATCACACACCTCCTACCCCAGGAGCAAACCAGCNATCCCTGCTGCCCTCCTGGTGCATTCTTAGTGCATCCCCTTTGCCGTGTAGCCCCTTTGTGCCTGCCCCGTGCATTCCTCACACACGCTGCCCCTGGCCAGCCCCACTAGTCGCTCCACACTCTCCTGGCCATGAATGCCTCAGCGATGGGCTCTGAGTGGGGCTGGCAGCCCGAGTCGGTGATCATCCCGTTGGTGTACCTCATCATCTTCCTCGTGGGCATGGTGGGCAACTGCCTGGTCCTAGCCGTGCTGCTGCGCAATGGGCAGGTGAAGAACACCACCAACCTCTTCATCCTCAACCTGGGGGTGGCCGACCTCTGCTTTATTTTCTTCTGCATCCCCTTCCAAGCCACCATCTACACCCTGGAGAGCTGGGTGTTTGGGCCCTTTGTATGCAAGGCTGTCCACTTCATCATCTACCTCCCCATGTATGCCAGCAGCTTCACCCTGGCCACCGTCTCCCTCGACAGGTANGTCCGGGGTCGGGGATTGGGGGAGGGGACCTGCAGCCGTCGCTCGAGGGCTGGTATTTATCCTCGATGGGAGCGGGGTAGGGGCGCGATGCGGGGGCCGCGCNGTATGCCAGCAGCTTCACCCTGGCCACCGTCTCCCTCGACAGGTAGGTAAGGGGACTGGGGGTCCCTGTACCCTGAGGCTTGTGCTTCTCTGGAACCCCCTCAGGCAGGAGAGGGGAGAGAATCCCCTGGGGCCAAGCCCCCCTTGCTGTGACCTCCGGGGGGGAAATCCAGGAGTGTTTCCCAGTTCATGTGCACCAGGAGATGCAACAACTGAAGAGGGTTGGATTGTTACCCCATAACGTTGAAGGAAGCTTTCAGACCCTGAAGCTGTAGGACTGGGGCTTAGCTGCAGGCTCTAGCAGCTGAAGGGGGGATAAAAACCACATCAAAGCAAGCAAACCTTGAGGAAACGATGACAACAGGATGTTTGAACTGGTACACTGCTTTTCCCACTCTTCCCCTTTACTAGCAAAATATCTTTTTTGTCCCAGTGCTGTCCCTTGTCCCAGTGCTGTCCCTGACCTGGCCCGGGGTGGGTTTTATCTGGAACACTCTGGAAAAGGCAGCCTGTGCCCCACTGCCTGTGTTCTACCCCACACTGTAGCCCAGCCCCTGCTTCTGCAATGGCCCGTGAGTCACTAACCCCCAGCCAGCAAAAGGCAGGGAGTTCCTGGTGCTGCTCCACTCAGCACTTGAAACCTGTGAGATGGGATGGGGTAAGTCCCCTGGGAAGAGCTGCAGCAAGCCCAAAGCAGGGATGGATATGTCCTGCCTGCCCAGCCCCACACTGTCTGTCAGGACAGCATCCCCAGGAGATAGCACACAACCAGGGCCTGCCTCTCCTCCTGTGTCCAGCTGAGCTGGGAGGAGTGAAGCTCTCAAGCAAGTGGGGGCTTGCACAAGTACCCCAGATCTGGGTATTATTACAGAATGAGCTAATTGCGGAACTGAAAGTAGGTAACATTTTTGCATGTGCCAGTATGAGGCACAGCCTCTAGGGATCCTGGGGACTTCTTCCAGCCTTCCCCTCCTCCCTGCTACTGTCACTTGAGCCAGCCAGAGTGACAATCGAGTAAGTATCTGGTGGACCTGTGCTAGATTTTATGATCCTGCTCTGGCAGGGAGGGTTGGACTCAAAGATCTCCAAGGTCCCTTCCAACCCCTGACACCCTGTGATACTGTGATTAGGGAGAGGAACAGAAGAGCACCATCTCCATCTTCCCCACAAGCACTGCTGGGAGCAGAACAGGTGACGGGACAGGGTCAGAGGAGATGGTCCTCCTCACCCCACTCTGCTGCACAGAGAACCTGAGAAACACCAGGGAAGCAGTTGTGGGCTTAATTGCCGTAGAAAGCTCAAATACATCCCTTTTGCACTTTTCCCAGACTGCTCCTGCCCTCCCCAGGACTGCAGTCATGTTCCTCTTTCCTGTGCAGGTATTTGGCCATACGATACCCCCTGCACTCAAGGGAGCTGAGGACGCCCAGGAATGCCCTCCTGGCTATCTTCTTCATCTGGGGGCTTTCCTTCATCTTCTCAGGCCCTTACCTCAGCTACTACCAGGAATTCAAGTTAGCCAATCTGACTGTCTGCCACCCCATCTGGGAGATCTCCCAGCGCAAGGTGATGGATACCTTCACCTTCATCTTTAGCTACATCATCCCAGTGCTGATCCTGAGCCTCACTTACATGCGGACTATTCACTACCTGTGGAAGTCTGTGGACCCTCTCCAAGACATGTCAGAATCTAAGAAGGCTAAGCGGAAGGTCACCAGGATGATCATCATTGTAGCTGTCTTGTTCTGCCTCTGTTGGCTGCCTCATCACCTGATCATCCTCTGCGTCTGGTTCGGGTACTTCCCCCTCAATCACGTTACATATGTGCTCCGCATCCTCTCACATCTCATCTCCTATGCCAACTCCTGCGTGAACCCTATCGTCTACGCCCTGGTCTCCAAACACTTCCGCAAAGGCTTCAAGAAGATCTTCATCTGCCTCTTGCACAAGAAGGCAGGCAACAAGGTGCACGTGGCCCAGTTGATGAACACCATCAGTACCCTGGAGGCAGAGCTCAGTGAGGTGACCTGCCTCAATGGAGCCCTGCCTGGCCGCTCCTCTGGGTGCTCCAGGGTCCCAGTCCAGACCTGGGGGGAGGCAGAGCTGGTGTGACACCAGCAGAAAGCAGATAGCTTCTTTGTCACCTAGCACAGCTTTTTCCCACCCCATGGCTTTGCAGTTTGGTGCATGATTGCAGGCCTGGAAATGGGTTACGTTTTGTGTTGAAATTAATCAAATTGTACCTTTTTTCATTCAAATGTACCCAGATATCATAACTGTTAAAAGTGCTGCTGCTGACTACAGGCCCAGCTAGGCAACTGACAGAGGGTCCCCAAGGGCAGGATTTGCTTCTACCAAGCACTTACGTAATAGCCTGTTCCTCTGTCCTGGATGGACTTATGCTTTCATTGCATCTATGCCTAGAGCCTATTGAAAGCTCTGGTCCTTCCATGCAATGCAGTGTCTGTCTGGAGCTAGCAGGGTGCATTTTTGGGGACACTTAGAAAGTCTTGTTTTGTTTGTATCCCAGCTCAGGAGCTCTGTCCCCAGGCTGCAGCCACATGAGTCCAAATCTGGCTCAGGTAAGAAAATACAGGAGAGAAGCAGAGAAACCAGGAGCTGGCACAGCTGGTGATTGCTAGGCTTTCACATCTCCTTGGGGTGCAGGAGGTTTTCTAGCGATGGAGCATGGCTGGAAGCAGCATCTGTAGCCAAGACAAGCACTGTAGAATAAGCATAGGAGATCTAAGGGCACAAGGCACTTCCCCCACTGCTGACCATGGCTCATCCCTGCCATTTCAGGGCACACAAGGTTCTGCAGAACATCCAGAGGTCACCAAAGACTGGCAGGGCCGGAGGCTGTTTGTTGTGGCCCTGTGGGAGGTTGTGCTGCCTGGAGAAGCAGAGCAGGACACCAGCAGGTCAGCACCAGGGGAAGCTTTTAATGCTTTCAGACAGCATGGGCATGGCTCAGCATCTCAACCCAGCTGAGGTGCTTGTGGAAAAGAGCAAGGCAGAGCACTGTCAGGGCATTCCTGTGGCTGGGATGTGGGGCTGGATGAGTGCTGGGGGACCCCAGCCAGCCACAGAAGCCTTAATAAAACCCTCAATTCCATGTCCTCTGTGCAGTTTGACAGTCTACAGTGGAGGAAGTGTGGGTGCTGGAGGGGTGGTGGGACCTGCTGGACAGAGGGAAGCTGTGGGCAGTGGTGGGTTGGAGAACATGGGTTAAAATTAAGCACTTCTGTTGAGTGGGGGGCCACCGCAGCACAAGGAGTAGGGCTGCACTCCTCTGAGTATACCCCCTGATGAGAGGCTGACATGACTCACACAGCCCTGCTATTAACACTGCAAAGGCTCCACGAGTGGCTGAACCATCCAGCAGCCAAGGGCTTTATCTAAAGACTCATCATTTTCTCTACTCGAGGAGCATCACTAGAATAGGATCAATTAAGTCTCCTGAAAACCCCGTGGTTTTCACACAGCCAGGGGAAGTGGTGAAAGTGCATAGGAGCTGAGATGAGCTGTGTGCTAAGCCCCCTAGACTCAGGGCTCTCTACCCTGACACCACCTGTGAAGATCAAGTCTCTCTAAATTGACATCACAGAGGGGTAAGTCTGTCTGCACAGATTCCCCTCCTTGTGAATCCCCACAGCAGAACTCCCCAGCACCAGGATGTGTTGCAGGAGGTTTTTTCTATACAGGATCCTGCTCTCCCCAGGGATCTGCTCCAGGGTCTGGGTCCTGATGCAGCCTTTCTCCACACCCCACTGTCCTTTCACCTATCCCCAGTGCTTGGCCTTTCTTCCTGGGAACCTTTTGGCTATAAAACATTTTTTTTCCCCTGCTGACTGTTATTATAAGCAGATCTTCCTGTCCCCACACAGGCAGCTGTAAATCGGCCACTGCCTCATATCAATAACCATTATATTTAGTCTAGCCCTGCTCACAGCATAAGTCACAGAGAACATGCATATAAACAGCTCCATTACTTACATCTACATTTATCTTCCCTGGTCAGCCCTTCTCAGCCAGGGAAAACATTCATCAGCCACACAGGCACAGCTAAAAGCCTTATCAACCTCTACTGAGAGAGCTGCGAGATCTCACTCCGATGGATTCCACCTCTCTGATGGGTTCAACCCCCTCTCCTGAACAGTTACCACCTTGCTTTGTGGGTGAAAGTGTCACATGCCCTCTGCAGTGCCCAAGGACAGGGGGCCCTGTGCTGGCATGGCTGGGTGTGCAATGTTCCCATCCCTTCGTGCCATCATGAAGGAAAGTGACCCCACTCCCCTCCTTGCCCACCCCCCTCAAACCCATTTTCCCATCACACGGGGCTGCACCCACATATCCCAGTCTGAGGGGGATTGCAGTGCATTGCAGTACCAGTGCTAGGGCCACACCACAGGAAGCCTCATGGAGTCAGTGCTCGCTTCCAAGACCAGGTTGTTCCCCTCCTTGATGCATGGCCGGGTTCCCAGAAAGGACAGGAGTTGATTCAGAGTTTAACTTTTTATAGTGTTCACAAGAAAATAAAAATAACCAGCTCACAAATGTACAAGCCATCCAGCAAACCTCAACCCCTATATCGTGCCCCAGGGAGGGGCTCAAATCCACACAGAAAGAGAGAGGCTTTGCTTTTGAGTCCTGTGCTGGTGAGGAAGGAAGGAACTGGGCTTATACCTGTGAATCTCATCTCACTATCAGATGAGAGCTGGGGCAGTGCCAGGTGGAATCCATGGCCACCTCCTGCAGTCACAGCATCACTCAAGCCTCTGTGCTCAGCTTGGTGGAGGGTGTGAAGTGCTCTGCTGTGAGGGACAGTGCTGGCTGCCATGATCGCTCTTAATTAGCACATTGCAGACATTCCTTACCATAAAAAGCCAAGGAGCCTGCAAAGCCATTCCCTAGCGCTGTGCATTGTTGGATGCAACTTGGACACTTGAGGTCAGCCGAGAGGGGTTGAGCAGCTCCTCTCCTCCCACCCCGAGGAAAGGATGGCTCTGGACAAAGCTGCCACTGCTCCCAAAGTCGTTCTGGCTGCTGCAGTGGCTGTTCAGTGAGGCTGGAAGCCCCTCCACCTGCCCCTGTTTATTCCCTGCACAGGACAGAGGCAGGCAGTGTGAAAATGGTTATAACCAGGGTGAGAGGCTGGATTTAGAAAACAGGGACCACATGGCTCCACTTTTCCTTTAGCTCAGGGAAAATGAGGGTCTTGGACACCCATGTAAGAGCCATACACCTGGGAGCAGCAGAAGCCACCTCTTCCTCTAGGTACTCGCTACCCCCAGCTCCTCCTCACTGCACAAATGCCATGGAAGCAGGTCCTCAGCCCCCAGCAGCCTCTCACCCCCCTCCTTCCTCCAGATGCAGCCACAGCAACCCTGAGAGACCAGGAGGGAGCAAGACATTTTGCATACCATTTCTAACTGCATCTCCCCACCCATGCGCTGAGCGGGACCAGCTACTCACCAGCCCCAGACCAGTAAAGCTTTCCTGGGAGAACAGGCTGACAGCAAAGCCCAGAAATGCCTCTTTCAGTGTAGGACACACATTCTCAGAGCCTCTGGAGAACAGAATGTAGCCCCATCCCCGACCCCAAAAGGACCTTGTGCATTTATTTTCTCTGGGCTTGGGTTAGCACAAGATACCCAGCACAGGGGGGATACCAGCTTTGGCATGCTAAAGCTCAGATGCTCCAAAAGCACTGAGGCAAAGCTCCCTCCCTTCCCTCTCCTGGCTTTACCTTCAGTGGTTCTAGGTGAATCACCTCACCCAGGGACTGCCTGCAATAAAACAAATTTTACAGCCTCAGCCTGAGCGCATCAACAAATTCCACCTACTCTCCCGGAGAAAGAAATTCAGCAGCAGCAGAAACAGATCCAGGAAGGAATCCAGCTCCTTCTGGGGAATGCCAGCACATTCATCCAGCAGGCTCAAAGCTGCACATAGTGCAAGCCAGCAGTGCTTTGCTTATGCTCAAAAACACTCTGTCTAGTGCCCACCAGCCTCCAGAGACTCTTGGGGCTGGCAGAGGGAAAAACCAGATAGTGCTGAAGTCTCAGGTTTCCTCAGGTGTTTTGAGATCTGAAAGCTGGGAGGCTCTGGAGTCAGCACCCTGAGTTTACATCGCCAGACCTGGGAAAAAACAGCCAGCTAGGTGTGGTCAGGATTTGAACCCACACAGCTGTCCAGCTCCAACTGGACAGACCTGACCAATCTGATGGTTTTCAGGCATTTGTGGGCAGTGCTTCAGATCATGCTCAGCACCAGGTGGAGGAGGAGGTCAGGGGTTCTGAAAGGCCAGGAGCTACCCAAAACACAGCTGTCTGGGGAGGCAGCAGTCCAGACAAGGGGCTGGGTCTGCCAGAGCAGGACACATATTCTCAGCTAGGCTCTAATGTGCTCCTGCATGACATGGGGGAGGGGGACAGGTCACCACCTCTCTGTCTTTAGCCACTTGGCCTCTCTTATCCACTGGCCTAGGCAGACCCTTCCCACAATGTCCAACCCCAGGAAATGCTCATAGCTCTGACACTTGCTGTGCAGAACAGCCTCCCCTGCTAGGAAAAGAAGGGGCTGGATTTGTAGATGCACAACAGCAGAAGAGTTAGAACACAGCTCTCCACCTTTCTGTCCTCACTCTCTGAGGTTTGCTTATCCCCTTCACACTGGTTGTGGTGCCCCCCCCCAGTGGCACAACAGCTCTGCCACCTCTGGGCTAATGAGACACCAGCACACATTCACTCCTATGAACACCAGCATGGGTGAATAAAGGATTTGCTCCAAACTGGAAAGCAGCAGCTGTTGCAAGCACTCTTGGCTCTATGGAAACCCTGTATTCAAAGTGTTACTGCAGGTAGATAATGAAGAAGATCCCTTAACAGAGTGAACAGCAGGAGTGAGATGGTAGCAAGAGGTGCCTGGCCAGAGACCACAGAAACACCACTTGCTCTAGAGCCCTGAAAGGCCTTGGTGCAAAGACGGCAGAGTCCAGCTCCTGTATCAAAGCCTGCATGATCACACATGCAGGAGAGCAGCACTTGTTTCTTACATCTCGCCCACAGCAAACTGACCTTGCTTCTTGAAGTAAAGAGATGCATCAGATTTATCAAGACAGGAGACAAAGGAAAACAAGGATGGGAACCCTTCCGCACATAGCTTTGCCTCAGGTCAGTGAAAAGCGGCAACCAGTCACTACTCTGTCACAACTCCAGCCTGCCACCTCCCTGTCTGTCACCATGTCCAGGTGACAGCAGGACAAGAGAGCTACTGCTGGGACAGCTCATGAAATGCTGAGGTAAAATACCACAGCCAGACATCACCATGTCACTGAATTGGCATCTTGCCCCATCACTGAACTAAGAGTTAAGAGTAACAATGGGAAAATTCTTTGACATCCTAAAGAATGGAGATTCCAAAATACCAGCAGCGAAGCAGCAGCCCTGTTCAGAGCTTATGGCCTCCTGCCCTGAACAGAAGGGCTGTACCCTGTAATGCTTTGTCTGCTGTGCATGAAAGCACAAATGTTTATATCCAGGCCCAAGATCTCCCAGAGCAGTGCAACAGGCACCCAGAGCCTCTGCTCTGGATCCATGGAGGAAGGCAAAGCCAGCCCAAAGGCAGCATTTCCACAGGTTTATAAATCTGATAAATACAAGTATAACACCCTGCCCACCACAATGGGGCAAGGAAGAAGGGGACTCCCAAAGGTTGCTGAAAGAGTGCCGAGTTGTGCTGTGCAGCTGGAGAGTACACGGCAGCCAGATGTTTACGCTGATGTGTCAAACAGCTTCTCAATCATCTCCCCCACCTGGTCAACCTGGTACTTGATGTACTTCTCTGGGTTCTTGGTGAAGGGTACGTTGCCATATCTGCAAAGGAAGACAACCCCTGGGTGACAAGTGATTGGAACACAGCAAAGAGATCCACTGGCCTCTCCTCTACCACAAATCAGCTCCACTCTAGCACATCCCACTTGAATCTGACAGGGTATTGGGAGAAAGCACCCTGGTTACAACTGGTCTCCAGATTTTTACACAAATTAGCCCAGGCTGGCTCAGAGCTTTGTTCTAGCTAGAACACCTGCACTCACCCTCACCAAGGAATCAAGGTCACAGCACATGATTGAAACTACTAGAGTTCAGCTTGAGGGTGTCTAGTGTGCAAAGTAGAGAAGCTAAGACAGAGCAAGAGAAAAGTGCCTCAGCTCAGGTTACTCTAGGCCCCAAGGACTTCAGATAAATCCAGAGAAGAAAGGAGAAGGTTGCAAGAGGCAGTTACCTGTTCAAGAAGGCACCGTAGGTGTCTTTCACAATGGTTTTCTGTGCCTGACGGATTTTGTCCCGTTGTTCTGTGTCTGGGATTGCCCAGGCCTTCTGGATCTTACACAACTCCTCCAGCCCATCATTAAAACCCTGTCCAAAGCAAAACTCCATGAGTGTCCCATCTTCCATCACATCTCTGTACAGAGTCCGATTTCTTCCCCTCCACTGCTGATCACCAGCAGACAGGTCTCCTCTTTATAAGGAAATTGTCCCAATTGTCTGATTGTCCCAATCAACTCAGGGATGTTTTTATGCCATCTAACACCTCCTTACCTTAAAGCGTTCCTTGATCACCTGCCTCTCCTTATCCTTGAGCTGCAACAAGGAGGGAAAGGATTTTATTTCATCTGCAGAAATAAATTTCCAACATCAGTGTTTGCTCACAACTCCCCATCTGACCTAAGCAATATCCTGACTACTCTGCTTGAATCCCCTAAACTAAATCCACTAAAGCAGGCAGGAGAGAAGGCTGCAGAGAGCTGCACACCTTACACTCAGCAATTGGTTTACATCTGAAGTAGGTTTAACGAGGACAATTTTCAGCCAGAACAGACATAAAAATAGACTTCTTTGTGCTTCCAGCCCTTTCTAAGGGAAGCTCTCGGGGTTTTGCAAATTCAAAATAGAAGCATCCGCTCAGGTAAAAATATAAGAGTGGAGGCAGAGATTAAAACACTCATATGAATCTGGGACAGGTGAGATTAGAAGGCAGTGCTGTGCTCCATCTTGTCCCACCTGCAGTATTCACTCCACAGAGAAATACTGGTGTGAGATGTAAAGGTTTCTGGAGATTTTTTTAATACAATAAAGATGTTTCTGGCAATTTCTATCATCTCAAAACAATCCTTGCCCATCCTCTCACCTTTACTCCTGGTTGAAAGACAGGCAGATTTCTTTCCAAGATGTAATCTGTCACCTTTAACCAGCTGCATGAAATAAGAAAGAAGCGAAGAGTTACTCATGCCTCACCAGATCATCTAGGTATTCAACTGTGACCCAAAGGGCACCCCAGAAAATACACCCCCCAAAACTTTCCACAGTGACCCCTTCCCAAGTCAGATGAACTACTTGGAAACCAAAATCCTTGGCTTTGGTTTTAGACAAGTTTCTGTTTGAAGTAAAACTCTCCCCGTGCTCCAGCAGCACTGGCTCCCAAGGAGCTCTCAAACTGACAAAACTATGGGAAAAGTGGAGGATGTCACCTGACCTGCGCTGGTAGGTCTGGATTTGCTGCTCAATGAGCTCCCGGTAAGACCTCTCTGCTGTCTTCTGCGTCACAGCTACCAACTGGATCAGCTCAGATCTGAAAGAACAGAAAACCTGAGGAAGCATGCGAGCCAGCTGCTCTCAGGGCTGGTAGCAAGATGGCAACATTTCAAGCCCCTATCAAGAAGTTAATATTCTGCCTTCTACAATAAAAGGGATCTTGAAGTGCACAAACTGGAAGATAGAAGCTACTCCAAGATATTTTCCAAAGCCGTGTCATCATTCCTCCTAAGATCAAAGAATTCTCTACAACTTAAGGCATCTCTGATGTTTTTATTTTCCACTCTTGTGTAATGCAATGTTTGTAATAGTGCAAAGCTTTTAAAAGGACAATTTCAAGAATGGAAGAAAGAGAAGAAATGAGACAGATTGGCAAGTAAATGCACTTAATGCAGAGCTCTGCTCCAAAACCATGCTAAGAATCAGACCAGGTTTACCCATAGTCGGGGAGATTTACCCAGATACACACGTACTTTTCCAGAGATTTCAGAATGTAGTTGTAGTTGTTGTGCAGAAAAATGGCACTCAAAGCTGGGTCTTCATAAACTTTGGATTTACTAAGAAGGTTAAGCTGCAAGTTGCCCAGTACTTTGCCTTAAAAGAGGGAAAAACAAAAAACAAGATTTTTTCACTGAACCTTCTCACTGACAATCCAAAATGAGAGCTCTGTACTGTCACTGTGGGCCATGAGCAAAGCAAAGAGCACAGCCCCAACTGCACGTGCAGATCAGGGTACAACCACGTGTACTTAATTCTACAAGCCTTATAGAGATCTTTCCTCAGCAAGTCACCAAAACATGAGAAACAGTGCTTTTGCTGCAACTGGCAGTACCACTGCATTCTGTGTTCAGAGTAAGCCCCAGGACCTGCACTGTTGATCAGACCCAGCCTGACCGTGACACAGGCTCAGATCAAACTGTAGGACATGATCCTCACTGTAACAGATCATTACAAGGCAGTACCATGAACTCTTCTCACTATCTTACTGTTAAACACAAGATGGAGATTTTACAGTCTCTTTGGCAGCTGGGAGCCTGTGGGGTTAGTGCAGAGCACTGGGTGAGAATGGTTCAAGGCAACTGACGACAAAGCTCTGCAGCACAACAAGCTGCTGCACTCTGCATTGTCCTGTCTAACTGTAACAGTATGAAGGTGCCAGTTTGACTCTTTTTTTCCAGCCCTCCCATCAGACTCCAGCTCAAACATGGGAAGATCACATGAAATAATTTTCTTCACCCAGGAAAGCAAGGGACAACTGGTGGGGCAGAAATCAGAAGGTGTGCAGAGTACTCACAGATGTAGGTGCTCAGCAGCCTCCTATTGAACTCTGAACTGTAACTACTGGCTGAAGAGCTGGTCTCTGAAAAGGAAAGAGTCTCAGGCCAGTTAACATGCCATGGGGAAGCGGGGTATGTGTAGTCAGCCTGCCTCTATTCAAACAAGCCTCAACCCTGTTGCTATGGAATTAGTGCAGAGCTCCTGCTGATAGTGAAATTAGCTCTCTGCTTCAGTGTGCCTATCAGCGACTTATCTGGGGTGAGGGTGGAAAAGCTTTGTACCCCTCAATCCTTCTCTCTGCATCGAGTGCTGAGCATCCTGGCAGAAATCAATCCTTTCCTTCACAGTGCTCACAGGACATCCACTTGATCAGAATCATTAAACACATCCTCCCCACCCTTTCCCGACCTTACAAACCTGAAAAGGGTTTGTAAGCCCTAGAAATTGGTATTCAGAGATCAAAGGAGCTGTGAACTGCAGGCACACACCAGCAACTGGAATAAGCAAAAGGGCTCTGACACATTTCAGTCATCCCCATGGCTGCTGACAGGGCCTGCCTCGCTCTGTACAAGGGACAGCAGCACAGGAGACTGCCCTGACATACAGTGACTCCAGGGCTGGCACATGTTTCTCTGTCTGTGCATAAGAGATGGCTTTCTGCCCTCAAGGGCTTGTGAGCATGGGTCCCATAGGACACGTGGGGTAGCCATCACCTCCTCCCCGCACCAGACAGTTTGGCAGCCAGACCTAGCTCAGGTGGTCTGTGTTCAGAAGCATCCCATGGGAAAGGCCTTGAGGCTCCCGTTGCTGGGAGTTGGATAATAAAGAGCCAAGCACACATGGGCTAAAGTATGATACCAGCTGGGCCAATCTGCTACATGTGCCAAAAGGATTCAGCGCCAGGAGAGCATCTTTAGCCCCTTTCAGCTCATGTGCCATCCCTCATTGTCTGCTGGTGAGAAACCCTCCCTATTCTCTCCAGCCCACTGTCAGAGTCACCCTCCCCTTTTCAAATAGATGTTAATTTATTTACCACTCATGGAGGATAAGGAATTAACATAATATCACTAGAGTTTGAGGCAATAAGAACAGGTACATGTGGGTAAGTCTGCTTACCTCTGGGATCTAAAGGAATATTGTACGTGTCCCCAAGAACTACAGAGATTAGGCAGAGCAGAGAGAAAAGGGGAGGGAGGAGAGAGAACAGGAAATGCAAAGTGCAAAAAGACAGGTTAGAGACCACCATCCCTTTAAGAATAAAGCAGACATTAACATAGAGCAGCCACAGACACAGGAGAGCAGGCAGGAGTCCCTCCAAGGCCACAAACAGAATGGACACCAGAGGAAGGGCAGAGTGTACCCTCCTTCCTCTGCTAGTGACACTGTATTTAGCAAGACACCTCATCACAAATGAGTTCAAACCCACTTTCAAGGGCAAGAAAAGGTTCCCCTCATGCCATCAGCAGTTTACTGGTCCTTGAAATGAACTGTACAGCCCATAAAACCTGCTTAAGAACCTAAGCAAAACCACTTCACCCTCCTTCTGCACTTCAGCATCCTTGCAGGGCTATACAGGGCCCTGCAGAGCCATTCTGTGGGCAAGAGCAAAGGACTGGCAACATGCACTTAACTGATGAACTTTGCTCTTGCTTCCTCTTGAAGGAAACACTGCAGAAACATCCATGTGTAATTCCCACTACTTGGGCTCACTGTGGGAGTTACCCAACTTAACTGCAGACAACCCCCCCCAAGCTATCAACTGGAAGCTGTTCTTAAGAGAGGCACCCTTGGATGCAAGTTACCACCCCAAAGCAGATGTCTCTGCTTGCAGAAGCAATTCCTCCCTTACACTCCACTGACAAAACCACCTCTGATGTAATGACACTTGTCTAGGGTGATGTCAGGTCCACACTGGACAGGGACCACAACTTGACCAACACACAGTAACCAGCATCACTCAAAAGGAGACCAGATCTGCCCTGAGTGGGTACCCCTGTGTTGGGCCAGGCCCAGCTTTTAAAGCAGGCAAGAGAGTTTCTGCAAAAGAACAACACTGTCAGCAAGCAGGAGGCATCTGGCAGTGGATGGTCCTTAAGGCCTACTGAAGGCAGTGAGAATAGGATTTACAATAGTTGGACTGTGGGTCACCTCACACGTGGCTTTGAGGGACGACACATCAGCCCAGGTTACCAGATCTGTTACAATTACACTGACTTCAAACTTTAGTAATCGAACAGACTGCAAACAGGCATTTTGTTAAGCTGTTAAAGACAGCAGGATCCCTCTGCAACTCTACAACCAGCCAAAATTATAAAAGAAATGGCTTGTGCATCATGGATATGGTCACATTTTCTTGTATGACCAATATAAAAAAGCCTATTCCGCCTTTTGAAGAATAGCTCCTATGACTGACTTCTACTGCATGACAACATGTGAAGACTTTGAAACAACATTCAGTAAAGGACACAAGAAACAGTTGATTTCACCAACAAAAAACAAACAAACAAACACAAACACACAGAAAACAACAACAACAAAAACCCAAAACACAAACAAACAAAACCCAAACCCACCAAACCTGCCAAAAACCAAAAACACATCAAAACACCAACAAATGAACAAAAGACAGGAGAGAGGTAAAGCCCATGAGGCTCTGAGCACACTGAGCTTGCAAGGAGAGGGTACAATGCAGAGCCTAGGGTAGATGTGGCAAGCAGCAGACACATCCTGGCTTAATTTATAACCGACAGATTTTTCCAAGCAGGAATTGCATACAAGTATCTGGATGCAGCTGTAACCTTCCCCTTTCCCCTGCTTCCCATGGGCTCCTTAATCCTCTCCACAACCCAGCTAGCGGCCTGTGCCTTCTCAGGTCCCTGCACCCCCAGAATCTCCAGTTCTCCCCTCCTCCAGACTGCTTTATTGCATCCTACTTGAAAGCATGAGCTCTGACAAGGCCAAAGGCTTGCTGGAGAGCTGGGAGCTGCCTTTCTGCACAGAACCAAGAATCATACTCCAGCTGACAGGCAGCAGCATCCTGTTAAATGAGGCAGGACTTCTCACCTTCTCATCTACCTATTTCTTTCTGGAATTAGTGTCTTTAGCATCTTAGAGAGTTGAGCTAGAACTTTTCTGTCAGATCACATGGCACATGAATAGCTCAGGAGTCCCAGCTTGACCATGGCTAGATGCTGAGGAGAATACTCTTCCTGCTGCTGTTACACTCTGACCAGAGGACGTGGCAGAAAAAGTTGTCAATTCATCCACACACAGTTTAACTCAAGCTAACTCAGCTGGACCAACCACCCTCACTCCAGGACAGACAGAGGACTAGTCCAGGGTCGGTTTTGAAACTATATGACTTAAGGCTTCCTCTCTTGATACCACAGAGTACATTGGCCATAAACAACATCCCAAGAGTACCTGACAGGAGCAAGTGTGGAAGGCCAGCAGGGAAACTCTCTGCATCCCTTGCAGTTCTCCAGATAACCAACCACGTGATCATGGCAGAACAGAGGACAAGACAAACCACAGGGTGAAAGACAGGAGGAGAACAAGCTCACAGTGCATGCTGAGGTTTGATCTTTCCAGGAAAGGTGTCCAGACAATCTGGGGAAGGAACTGCATGCCCAAACAAGCCCCATGCACATATGTACCTTGCGATGCTAGCATGGCACCCGCTGTCTCCTGGAAGTCCAATAATTGCTGTAGGAAAAGGATGGCCTGGAAGCAAGGGAGGGAAGTTACAAGCAACCAGCAGTGTGTCTCCTGCTCTCTATTAAAGATTGTGAATAATCACCTGTCCCCCCACACTTAAAAGACTTCAGGAAACATCACTACACTCCTTTGAGTTGCTGGGGTTTACCCACCCAGTCACACCATGGCTTAGCAAGGGTAACTAGCTAATCTCTCCATGGAAGCCAGTTATGTGCCCTTCCAGTACCAAGACAGCTTAAATTCCTAAGTTTCACTACTGCTGTATTTAAAGTCTCTTCAGGTGGTGTTTTTCACAAACGATGGTTTAAATCATCTCACATACATTGCTGGTAAGTTCGTGAACTGTCCCATCTTTTGGCATGTTATATTCTTTGTCTGGATCATTCTAAGGGAAGAGAGACATAAGGTAAGCATGTAAGGAAACTGAAGGCATGCACAATACGAATGATGCACATGAGCTGTAGGTGTGTTTATCCAGCCTCCCTTAACATCCTCAGACCCAGCTCTTGCAGTGCCATCTCCCGGTGCTCAGAAACCACAACTCCTATGCATCGGCAGCTCAGAACCACAGGGGTTTGGATAGCACGTGATGATCCAACATTCAGCTCACTCACCAGGCAGTGCACCAAGCTCACCTTACACAGGACAGTTTAACAGGAGTTGTCCAACACTTTGCAAGTCAGCAATTTTCCCTTTTTTTTTAAAATAAGATTAAATTCTGAGACTTAGTCAAATTAGTTGTGTTATGTCTGGTAAAGGTCTTAGGCAGAGGCCTCCTGTATTTGAAGTCAGCACAAAACATTTGGTATTTGCAGCTGACCCTACAATGCAATCCAGCAAGCTCCTGCTTCACAGTCAGAAAGTACATGTTCCCATGGAAAGCTAAAAGCTAAACTAGTGGTTTAGCTAGAGGAGAAAAACCCCTCTTCAAGCCTGTTGGTCTTGCCAGCAAGAGCATTGAAAAGAATCCTACCTTAATGTTGTCTGCAAACTCTTCCAGTGCCTTTGCTCCAGTGGTCTCCATGGAGGTGATCAGCCCTGGCAGTTTGTTCTTAGTACCTGCAGCAGTTCCCTGGAATAGTTCCATAACAGATCAGAGAAGGAAAACAAATGGTATTTGAACTTCCATCCAGCACCTACTCTTCCTGATCCCCTACCCCAACATCTCACTCTCAATTCCCCATCTGCCAGGAGAATATTTACAGCACCATCAACAGCATGTGAAACCCTGTGTTCTTCTGCCAGTCAGAAGAGATGATGTTGTGACCCTAATGGTGACCAGGACTTGCTACTTCTCATGTTTCCTTTTATGCAGTACCTGATACAGGATGTTAGTGCATCAGAGTCACCAGCTGGAAGCAGATGGAAAGGAGCTGTGGAAACCTGGATGCCATATTTGATACCTGGAGAACCCTGTGGCACAGTTGAAGCAGGCTCACCTCAGAGCAGCCCATCTTCCAGTCATCAGTGAGCATAGTCCAAACTAAGCTCAACAGCATCAGAGATGGAACACATCAGAGGCCATGTGTACAGCAGAATAATGTAGATGGCCCATCACCAGGTCATTACTTGAACTTGAGAATGCTGCTGAGAGATGCTGAGTTGTGGGTTCACCATGGCAGAAAGGAGCAAGCTGCCTTTGTGTTACTGCCAGCCCATGCTGGAGGACAGATGCAGCATGCCTTGGTCAAAGCCACTGTGATAATCCATTTCAAAAAGTTCACCAGAAGCCAACCCAAGTCACAAGACCCTCTCCAATCCCATCACACTTACCTGTAAGACCTGGTCGAATTCTGGCTTCATCTGTTTAAGATGTTTAAGGATGGGGAAGATTGTGAGCACAGCTGAATAGTCATGTCGGATGATGGCTTTTCGGGCAGCTGAGACAATGTTATCCCCCTCCATGATCAAGTTATCTAATGATTCCTGCAACAAAACCAGAGAGTCGGAAGGAAGCAGCATGATTTGCCTAGGCAGCACAAGGAGCTCAGTGCAGGATACCCATTAAGGATGCCTGACTCTGAGCACATGTTCTCCAGGGTCTGTGAAGGTCCTGGCTTCCTCAACAGGTCCTGGAGGACAACATTAGCAGTGATGGCATCTCTTGGGCATCAGCAGGTGGTGGAATCCACATCCTCCCAACGAAGAGGAAAGGAAAAAGACTTTCTTTGTGTCCTTCACAGAAGAAGCCAAGCAGAGGCTCAACTGACCTGGATGAGAGAATCAAAGGTCTTCTTCTGGTGGTGCTCTGGGACAATTTCTGTCAGGAGCTGGTATTCGCTCTGGGCCAGCTTGACAAAGGCACTGACGCAGTGAATGTAGGCATCAATCTCTATGTCAAAGACGTCATCCCTCCCTGTAAGGGCAAGAGGGCTTTGAGAGAAAGAAATCTTCACCAAGCTTCCAAGCAGCTCTGCTCACTCCAAGGCCTTGGTTTACACAAGGAGTACAAGATTCTTGTGGAAAAGGTGGTTCTGGCTTTGCACCCATTCTTCTGTGAGAACAAGAGCCAA
Organism: Chloroceryle aenea; assembly: GCA_013399075.1. Taxonomy (NCBI): domain Eukaryota; kingdom Metazoa; phylum Chordata; class Aves; order Coraciiformes; family Cerylidae; genus Chloroceryle; species Chloroceryle aenea. The sequence goes on along the minus strand of VWZY01001003.1, from coordinate 16,308 downwards.
ACCTGCCCCTGGGTTTGTGCACGGGAAGCTACACATACCCTGCAGCAGGCATACAAAGTCACCGGCAGTTCAGGAAACAGGCACATCAGGACACCAGCTCTTTCTGGCCTCGTGACTGTGCAAGTTTGGAGCTCTTCTGGGATACAGACTAAATTTAATCAAGGGGTTGAACACAAAGAGTGCTAAACTCATGAAGGTCTGAGGTGAATTATTCAACATCTTTGCTTGTATTTTTAGAATTATCTCCATCTGTCATGCAGATGAACTGCCATTTTGCATCAACATTTCTGGTAAATTAAGGCTGCCCTGGAAGACAGCCTCTTCCCACAGGCAGAAACATAAGATAAAAACCAGATAGATGAACCTTTAAATCCAATAAAGCTGGAATATCAGCACAGCTAGGTGAGATATCCACCACACAATGCTGCATACAAATGCAAATATTTGAGTCTTAGCATACAAATGTCTCAGACAAAATCCATCAAAGAACCTACGTGGTAGGCATGAGAAGTGCCAGTATGATACAAGGGCCTGCACTAACTCATACCAACCACTAGCTGGATATGTCAGTAGGACAGACACAAACGGATTCACACCATTCTGCACTGCTCAAAGCCCTGTAGTAACCACAAGACAGAATGGCCTCCTCTAAGCTATAGGCTGCTGCTCCTCTCCTCCCAGCAACATCTGCAACTTTCAATGGAGAAACAGCCAATTCTTTCCTGTAATGACAGGTCCCTCATGCTGATCTTTTAAAAATTACAGTCAGCAGGGGGCACACAAACATGACGTGGTTTTACAGGCTGCCCATGGTAGAGAGTTTCCCACTGTGCTGCATGCGGCTCTGTTCCTGTCCGCCTCACTTGAGGACCGAACAAGGGAAGCGTGCCTTTAAGAAAGTGCCCCTCAGCATGGTGGACACCAATCTTTGGTTGGACAAAGTTGGGTTTCCCTGTTTGAGGGCCTGGGATGTGTGTGATTAGTAGGAGTGAATTCTACTGAGAAGAGCCAGAGCAGGCCCATGCTCCAGGACCTCCCACAGAGATGAACGGCAACTGGCTACAAAACTACTGTGAAACATGCTGAAAAGAAGGGATGTTAGCCAGCTTGTTATGAAGTGACAACATGGTACTTACCAGCAGCCGGCCCATGCTTGTCGCTCAGGGTATCGGAAAGGTGTTTAACTCGTAAATCATGCTCATGACCTAGTGAGATGTCAGCCGGCACAAACAGAAGGCGCAATTTATCCAGGGCGGTTACAGCAGGGATTCTCACACTGGCTGGAAGCTGCTTCAAGCTTGGTTTATTTGAGCTGATGGACAGTTTTTTCCCTATAGTCCCAGGAATGCTACCTGACCAAATCCCTTTGCTGGGTTATGTAGCGGTAGCAACCCTTTGAAACCTGATGAGAAGTGTGAATTAAGTCATTTGTTGGGCCACAGGAGTCCCTTGAACCTCCTGCTGTAAGTTCCAAATGGGACATCAGGCACCAGAAGTCCAATTTATACCTACAATCATTACAAATCTAAACTCAAAGCCCACCTCCTGTTCAGNCCCCCCCCCCCCCCCAAGTGAGTGATATTAGCCACCATCTGGGATTTAGTAGACTATAATGCAGGTACTGAAGACATCTACTTTGGATGCAGAGATAGCAGGAGGCAGAAATCAATTGACCTCTCCTCTCTTATCTGGTACATCCTCTATGAGCAGAGGAGATCAGAATATGGAAGATAACCATTTGGGTAGGTCTTCACAGAGAAGATGTACAAGCATGATGCACTGAGCTTGCTGTGGTCTGACACTTCAGCATCAGGTTTGGAAAGGTTACTAGGAAACTGAATGTCTCAAAGTCCAGGCAAAAAGAAATGAAAAGTGAAACACCACAAGCAGATGTCATCAGAGTAGAGCTTCCATTAGCAGGTGGCTATGGTGGGTCAACTGCTTTAAGGTACCATTCTGCTTCACCATGTTTATGAAGACTTTGAAATTCAGTAACTACATTCAGAAAAATAATATGGTCTTTCAGCATGCCCCAGGACAGCTGTATCTATCCAAGACTGTCCACCAAGCAGTAGGCTAATGGAAGTCCCACCTGGAAAAGCAAGACTGATACACAGAGAAAATGAAAGGTGAAGTAGCTAGAGCTGCGATTACCTTCCATAGGAATGAGGTTAGAGGCCCCCTTTTTCCCATCTAGACCATGCTGAGAGTACTGTTTCAGAAGGTTCTGAGCCTTACGGATGGTGCCTGTCACCAGAGTCAGAGAGAAGACACAAGACGACCTAGAAAATGAGTGAAACAAAACAAACCCAGAACACCAGCCCTCCACCAGCAAGTCACCTGGTCCCAGCAAGAGGATGCTGTGCACCAATGAGCATGCTCAGTATAGGAATGTGAACCCCAAATTCATGTCCAGGTGTGCAGAAACAATGGTATTCTGAACTGTTTCCCTGCTTTGAGGGCGTAGACATGAATTCCAGCTAGGGTTATAGAGTCAGGGAGTACTCAGATCTCTCTGGTGAGGTGGTACGTCTGGGTGAGAAAACACCAGAGAAGGGAAGCAATGAGTGCCCTTCCCTGTAATGTGTTTATTTACGCTGGTGCTCTGCATGTAAGTACAAGGTCTGTTGCTTCTCAGCTGGGAAAGCAGGGCTTTGTAGCACAGATAGTTCCTGTCCAGCAACACATTGCCTGCTCTCCAGAGCCACAATTGCAGCCAGTTGGTTAGAGCTGCAGAAAGAGGTGCCTTTCCAAGGGTGTTTTCTGAGCATGCTCAACATATACCCATCAGGAGCCCCACAGCCAAGACAAGGAATGATCTCTGGTGTTACAAGAGGCAATAAAAGGGTGACAGCCTCTGGGCTCAGAGCAATTGCAGCAGCAATTCCCATCACAGGAATCCTTGAACAATGGATACTGCCCACCCCTGTCTAACTCCCATTAAGTCACCATAATCCCCAAGACACTTCTCTTCTAAGGAACTGCAAATCAATTAAAACCATGGAAAAAAAAACAGTAACACTGGGTTAAAAGATTTATACTTAACACACACACAAAAAAACCAGACAGAACTGAACAAAAGCCAACGCTGGATATACAGCTAGAAAGCACAAAACAAAGCATTAATGTGTCAACTGAATACTAAGCACCGGTTCCACATTAAAGGTTAGTCATCATGCAACAAGCTACAGTTATCACAAGCACATGGACACCCTCACACAGCAGAGCTTTGCTGCTGCCTGCGCAACAGGGAATGTAAAGTTTTGGGAAGGTAGAAGGAGTTTCTATAGCAGACCCAAATGAAAGAATTGGGCTGAGTAAATGAAGAAGGATACAATAAATAAAAATGCTGCTGCTAAAGCTAAGAATTGTTCTTCCACTTCAAAGTAATAAATACTTCAAACATGCAGAAAACCTCTACTTCCACCAATAACCGAGAGCCACAGTGCAGCCTGGAAATAAGTCTTTGCTGTGCAGAAGCTGAGGACCACTATCCTGAGGGGAAGCCCATGTACACACCCCATAAAGGGATATAAGGCAGGGGGAAGGTCCCACAGACAGTGTAATGGGGAAGAACAGGAGAGAAGTTTCCACTGAATTACCAAACTGACATAATCTGGCGCACTTACTAAATAACAGAACGTGGTACCTAAAGAATGTTTCACCAGCAACATTTTTTCTTTTACCAGTTCAGTGTGTTCTCAACCATTTAGTAGGGGG
>VWZY01000996.1:135349-167327 GCA_013399075.1 Chloroceryle aenea | reverse complement strand
CAACCCTGACAATTCTAATTCTATGATTGTAGTGATGCTGTTCATCATGGTTTAAGGTATTCTTGCTGTGTGAAAGGTTTGCCATTTAGTCCATTCCAAAACAGTAATAAGAATGCATGAAAACAGTTGCTTCTGTCACCTCATATTTTGTATTAATTTGAGTAGCTATAAATACTTGTCTATCACCAGAGTGTTGTTTTTAACTTTGAAACATATTCTGAAGATATTTAACCATGCGTTCTTTTTGAATAAAAAGGGATTATCACCATGTTTTAACCACTGTTTTGAAGGAGACCATTTTCATTGAATGTTCTGCTGCCCTGGATATTTGTGTTTTGTAACATACAAAACCAAAAATGTTTTGATGCATGGGTATTTTTTAGGAATGATTTGTTGTATGAGATGATTAAACCAGTGAACGGGCCAACTTGTGGAACTCTGATGGTGCTTAAGCATGATCTGTGTTCAGCATATAGACTGAATACTTTTTCAAGTAACTGTGGAGTGCTCTTTTGCTTAGGTGACCTATAGCTTAGGATCACAGAGGGAGCTATGTTTGTTGTATCTCTATGAACCACAAGGCCATTTACTGGGAGGGTCAAAGGGTTAATGGAAGAAATAGTCTCTGCTTGCCATTATCTTACAACAGCATTCTGCTGGAACCAGGGAAAGATAACACTTGGTCCCCTGTTTCTCTAGGTGGTTTCTAAAAAGGTGACCTCGCTGTTGGGTGACTAAATACAAGATTAAATGCAAATATGGAGGCCAACAGAAATGAACTTGCTCTACCTGGTAGTGGAGACCATGCTTCATTAAATGACCACTCTGGTAGCGTCAGGTCACATTGTTCTTAGATGACTAAAGGTCATGAAGATTGTGCTGCTTAATTGCCTAACTTTCTCTTTGAACACACTCTTGTTATCCTTTCATGTACTCCAGGAAAATAGCACTTACTTTCTCAGGGACTTGGGTATATGGAAAATAGAACATGGAGACAGATAAAAGGAAAACTTCAGCTTGGTATCATATCAGTGATATACTGACCAACTAAATAATTTCCCAGAGTGTTTAGAAGTACTTAAAAATATTTGAAAGCCTTAAAACCCAAATGTGTAGCTTTCTCCAAGATAAAAATGTGGTTCTTTAAATAGACAGGAATATGTATATCTTGCCCCTGTGAAAGATTTCTGTTAAGAAAGCTCATGAACTTGTTGTACATGTTAGAAATTCTTGTATTAATTATTAATGCCTCTTATAACCGCAGTTTTGATGCTTGGTTAGTCTTTTGGAAAAGTAAAAACAATTCCAAAGGTAGTCCGTGATATGTTGTATAGAGCAGAACATAACTAAAGTGACATTTTATCAGAAAATTGGAGAAGATGCTATGCAAGAAAGGTTAGATTCACTTTTTGACATCACTTTTTACATTTGCTATTGATTCCAGATACCCACGTACCATTTGTGAGGGAGACTGACACAAGTGTCAAAAGCCAGAAGATGAAGGGGGAGTCCAGAGTGAGAGGATATACTGACAGTTTGGGCTGGTTTTCCTTCTTTAGACTTAGGCTTGTAAATCAGATTGGGCTTGTGAAAGCCGATGTCAACTGAGTAACTAGCCAGCTGAGATAGATTCAGTATAGATGTGAAAAGTTGAATCGATGCATGTTTAAGCTTCTTGGTCCAAAGTGTACTAATGAAATTTGAAATACTGTGCTAAACATCAAGATAGTCTTGAAAGTCTCAGTTCAGTTTCTGAACTGTATTTTCCCGTATTTGTCTCCAAGTTATTTTAAAGCTGACGCTGAACTGAATTCAGAATAAATTAACTAACCATGACTTCAGATTAGAATGCATGTGTGAAAGTGGATGATAATGCATTGATTAAAACTGCATGTATGCACATATGTATATGTAGAGAGGGTTTATTCGAAGTGTACTACCAAGAGGAATCTAAACGAGGAATGTGTCCTTTGGTTTTTTTGAGCCTAAACCAGGTTGGAGTCATCACTGACGATGTTGCTCACAAAACTGCATTCTAAGTTGATGGTAGCACATGTACCCTTTTTGATACTTCTGGCTAAAAATGCTTCTCTGTGGATCCATCTGTAATAGGTCAGAGGGCAGGGGGAGGCTGTTGGAAAGGTAACAAACCAAATACCGGCGTAACGCCCAAGGTGTTATGTACTCTGGCTGACTGTGTAACTGTGGTGTTCCTCCCCGGAGTACCTGGTTTTGAAGTTAGCTTGAGGTGGTTGACAGTGTCAGTTACTGCTGTCACTTGATTTCACTAGTGCTGACAAGGGAACCGGGTTTGGAGAAAACAAAGGGAAGAAGAATTGTTGTCGTCTTAAAAATTATCTCAGATGGCTCTATCTTTTTCCCCCTTGTCTTCAGTTACTTCAGGTCTTACAGTAATATAGTTTTCAGATTATTTTTTTCATCTCCATTTTGTAAGCTGCATTAGTGAACCCTCTGTTTTGTAAAAGCTCCGTGGAAAGAATTTGGCAAAATTCTGCTTTTGTCTTTGTCACCTGTCAGTTTTGCTTGCAGTTTCTTTTCAGATTACACTATTTCCTTTGCAGTGCTTCACTTTCCATATATTCAACACCCTAGTTCTTAAAATTACAAGTGCCTTGACTGTTTTATTGCTGCACAACAAATATGGTGAATCAAGGGAAATGCCACACATGTTAAACTTATGGTAAGCATAGAACGCACTTTGGGGAAAAGCATTAGACCATTCCCAGTTGCAACTGAGAGAAGACTAAACTTGTAAAATATAAACAGTGTTGAAAACTCTGCCTTCGGGTTGACCCTTATCATATGGTTTCTTACTTCATTGCACTAAACTAAAATTTGTGATGAACCCTGTTAAACCATTGTGCATTTTTAAAAACCTGCTGCAAAGCCTTAAAAAAGCTTTTTTTTTTTTTTTTTTTTGTTTGCTGCTGTTGTTGTTTTCTTGGCATATTTATAACTGAATGCTAGTCTTTTTCTTTCAGAATTTTGTTTCATAATGCTACTCTTGACAAATTACATACAGCATGTGAATGAAAGCATGTAACTTCTAGTAACTGCTTAGTTTAATTGTAGGAGGGAAAACAGACTTGAGGTTTTTCCATCATACTCACATCCATGAGTTACTTCTTTAACAATTAATAAACAATTAACTTACTGTTACTCATTGCAAGGGAAAAAGAATTAATATCATCTAGCTACATTGGTGATTTTGTAAATAAAATACAAGCCAAGTCATTCTTGACTCTTGTAAAGATTTTGAACATTTCATCCATTCTCCTGTAAAAGATCCTTTCTCACTTATTTTGGCTTCTGTGATCTTAAGCCAGCAGACTTTGTCTTTTTTTAAGGTTGGAGGTTAATTGGACAAAGCATTTCTTCATTCACATTTCAAAGTCTTCTGTCTGATTTTTCACTTCATGGAAAGTCTTTGAACTTTCTGTTGGAATGTCAGATCTCTGAAAAGACTGCATTCAGGGAACTCAAATTTTTGTTTCCTTGCTTCAGGGGTTGGGGCAATAAATGATTTTTAGGCTTGTCTCTGAAAACAGCACTACTAGCTCTACCTACTACAATTATCCTGGCCACAAGTCTCCAATAGCTTGCCTTCTTGTTCGTAAGGGAACAGGTGACCTTTTTGACTGATTCATAAATGAAGGACCAACACACATAAAGTCTGTCAAAAGTATTTGTCTGTGGCAACCAAAGAGGACCTTTCGAGGGCAAATGAGAGAGAGAAAGGGCTGGGGATTGTAAAAGCCAATGCTGAGGTGACTGTGGGGAATTTCTGTCATTGAGGTAGATCGTAGTGTTGTGCTTTTGTAGACCGCATAAAGATTTACTGGGGGACTAGTAGCTCTTGCAGGGTTAGCCATAGCCTACAGTGTGCTCTTGAATGTTAATACATGTCAATCATCTTGGAAGAGGGGCAAAGGATGTGGCAGAGAACCCTGCTTAGTTTTTTGCAGCAACAAGTGGAAGAACATAGTATCCTTTAATGTGATGTTGAGGCGGTTGCCAGATTAAGCAGAGGTAAAGGAATTTAGAATTAATTTTTACCCTGTTATGCATTTTTAGAAGTCTTATCTTATGGAAAACCCTTTCACACAAAGTTGTCAGTTGTTCTTGTAGGAGAATCATACATTTTGGAAATAAGTTTTTATTATTGTAGTATTTTTAGTCTTTGTTGCATGCCAAACCACAAATATTTTGTAGATGCTGTATTTTGTAGTTGTGAAAGCATCTGACAGGATAACTACTAATAGTGATGCACTTCTCTAATCTGTGTTTTCTGACGTGGAACTTTTATCTTGTCTCTGAAATGGATTTTTTTCTTATTATCTAATATGCTTTTTTGCCGTACATCTTTGGCACCCAATAACCCATGGAGAATTTAATTTAAGACAAAAGAGTGAGTCCAGAAGAAAATAAGTGGAGCCTTCTCCTGTGTAAGTTGTAATTGAGGTTATGGCTTGGCGTATTGCCTTTGGCAGAGTTCTATTACACAGAAACTGAAACCATGATTTTGAGGCTGCTGCAGTGTAAGCAAAATGAATTAATTATTAGCGACATAGGAAGAATTGGAGGAAAAGAGAACGGCTTCTTGAGTGAAATACGATGTATTGACTTTTGGAAAAAGAGAGGAGCAAAGCAAACAACTTAGTAATGAATAATCCACTTCCATGTAACTAATGACTTCTCTGCAGATCTGCAAGAGGTTTTCTGCTGGTTAGGTCGCCTCTTCAAAGTCTGTCAAATGTTTCTTAGGAAATTTAATTTTGTTATGTAACTCTTTCTTTGGGTTTAAGTGTGACTGCCTGACAAGGAGCTTGTTGGATATCAAGCCACTACTACTGCTGTCTGTAAGATGGTTTGAAATTATTTTTTTTTTTTATTAATTGCAAGAGCTTTCACATCAAGAAAAGAACTGGGGGAAAAAAAAGAAACAAAACTTGTTTTTTTTCAACAAATTAGAGGAAAATACTGTCATGACAAAGAAAACATTTGAAGTTTTATTATTTAAATGACATGGAATATGCTATCGAAGTAAATCTTTACATGTATACGCTGCTTCTTAATCATTTACTGAATCAAGACTTTACTGCAGACAGTCACACGACTTTAGTTTTTAATTTTTTCTTCCTATCTGCTTTGGAAGGATGTTTTTTACAAGCTTGGATGACCTCTGAATGAGTTTAGGTCCATATAAAAAAAAAACAAAACGAAACAATCCATGTTTGGATTTTCCAGTATCTGTTGATGTATCTTTATAACCTACAAGCTGTGTTCTAGATATGGCAAGGAGAAGAGTGGATAATAGGGACTATTTGACATGTGGAATACTTAGCAAAACTGGCCTTTTCACATTTTTGCCAGTCTTGCACTTCATTACTTCGTTCTTTACCTTTTCTTTGTTTCTACAGTTTTATTTTTACAGCTTCTCATTGAGCTTCATTATTTATTATTCATTATTTTCTGAGCGTTAAGGACTGTTGTGAGTCTCCCTGCACTGGCAAAACGTGGCTTTATTTATTTATTTTTATTTTTAATCTCCTTTGAGTATCTGCACATCTCATCCATCTCACAGTTACAAAATGTTCAGTTTTGGTAGTGGGAAGATGCTCCCCAGAGTATCAAAGGTGGATCTGATCGATTGAGTCTCTACTGTGAGAAAGATTTGAAGTCACAGATTTACATGGTGCTTTTAAGAGTTTGCAGTAGCACCTCTCGCTCCTTCGTTTGCTGGTTAAAGTAAATTTTAAATAAAAGAGGGAAGTGTTTCTACAACCCTGATGTATATACAGCTGTAGTTTTCACCTTACAGGAAAATGTGTGTTTGTCAGAAAATAGGAAAGGGCAAATGTTATCTCTTAGAATCTTTGACATGTCAAATAAAACTCTCTGTGGTGGCATGAAATCTAAGTAACTCTGTTAGTAAAATAGTTAAAGTCCATGCTAGAGCAGCTATGAGAAGAGAAAAACATATAAAGGCTCTTGTCCATAAGTCAAGGCTTAAAAAACCCCCAACACACAGCTTCTCAGTGACGTCAGAAGAAGAATTTTGTTTAAAGCCTGTCGAACTTGTGCATTTGAAAAAGAAACCTTTGGAATATGTGTGGTATATAATGCAATAGTGTAGATGTTGGAGATGCAAGAGTTAATATGTTTTAACTGCGTTCAAACTGAAGTTGTTAGAGTGATTGAAGAAGTAGAGGAATGATGATCTCTCACGTTCTTCCACTATTTCTTTTTTTAATATGCTTGATATTTTTATAACAGACTCTAGCTTACCTTTCATTCTGTGGTGCTAACACCCTGAATTGAAAATTACGGCATAGCTCAAGGATGAGATGGATTGAAGTCCTTTTTATTACTAACTATTCCCAGGCAAAATGTTTTAAGCAAACTGGGTAATGGAGGTAAATTACATTATATGGGGTGCTGGCCTTGAAGTGATCTTTCTATTATGCCTTCTGATAAAATGAAATTGCATTTGGGTTGTGTAAAATGATAAAACAAATGAATAATTGCATTGTGCAAACAAGAAAAAAAAAAGCGCATTCGTACTGGTTAAATAAATAAAGCAGAAAATCCACAGTAGGCTTTTACTTTTAAGATATTTGAGGACATCCAGTCTACTGGAAGGCTACTAAAAGGAAGAGCTTCTGATTTTGAAAGTGTGTGAATAACTGACAGATACAAGCTACCAGCTCAGCCTCTGGTAACAAATTTGGAAGCAGTGTTTAAAGGTTTAAGTCCCCCAGAACCATCCACAAATTTTACCATTAAAAACCAAACCAAACCAAAAACCAACAGGAAATGGTGCTCTCTGTACTGCATCAGACCAAAGATGTGTTCACCCCAGTGTCATGTCAAGAGCCAGCGAGAATGTTCCCCAAACTCACAATATTTTCCCATTTCCCTGGTGTTCATAACAAAGGCTTCTTCAGCCAGTGGTATTGTTGGTTTTTTTTTCTAATAACTCTTACAAGATTTTAGTTTCCCCGAGTGTCTCTTCTGAACTTTTTGGGCTTTTGAACTTGCATAATGCTTCACATTTGTAGCATTCTGTTGCATTGTTTTTGGTGTTTATTGCCTGTTTAATGAAGAACTGTGTCCCCTTGTTTTTCTTCTGCTTGGGTTTTTTTCCAACCTCCCTGCTGCCTGCTATATTTGACTGGTTCTTGCAAGTGAAGAGGCGGTGAACAGCTGCTACTTAATCACCTTCTCCAGGCTACTCTACTTACTATGATCCGATCCTTCATCACAATTTTCTTTTAAGTTATAATTATTCTAGTTGATATTTTAAAATATTTAATGTTAATTAATGAAGGGGGGGGGGGGTGTACTTAATGGTTTCTGTGTATTGATTAAAGATATGTGCTGAGTTTCTGGAGCCCTTAGTGAGGTTTGAAGGAAAACCTCCTAGAGTTTTCTGTTAGGAGAAGGTGGTGTCCATGTGTTCATATAAACACAGGTAATTATTAGATCTTCAGAGCAGTGTGTAGAGCTTTGTTTTGATTTGTGGATTTTTACAACTCCAAGGTAATACCTTTGATCTGCTCTTGTGGTTTATGTTGCATCCAGGAAGCAGCCAGTGCTCTGTTGTCCAGGGTGAGCTTTACCTGTGCAGCTCTTGGGAGAGAGGACTATCATCTACATAGGAAGCGCCATTTTTTCTTAATGCAGTGCTGCTGCTTATGTGGTCAGGCAACTCATTTTTCAAAGGGCAGTACACTGTAGATTATTTCTATCTCTTTTGCATCATGCATGTTTTGCTTTGCATTTGCCCTAACATAATTTACTTTCCATTTGCATTAATATGTTGGTTCTAAGAGAGGTGGGCATCCCTTTTCATGTAATCAGGGTGAATTTCCTGGCGTTCTAGACCTTCATAGTTAACATTTACACGCTCTCTGGGGTGTTGTAGTTGTGAGGACTGGTAGAGATGTACTGAAACCTCTATTACTGAACAAGCTGTCCTTTCTAGCTGGCATTGAAGAACTTGCACAACAACCTGCCTTAATAAACCTCACATTATTCTGTGGTCATAGCAGAGAGGTTAATGCCACATGCTTGCCCCTTTCTGACCTGTACACTTCATCCATGTTCTGCCTGGTGCCTTTAGACAGTGTTGATATAAACTTCACAGACTTCTCAGAATCCCTCTCACCTGTAGGTGACTCCAGCTGGCTGGTTTCATGAAGAAAAGAAACAGGCAACAAGATAAGATAAACCAGGGATTTTTCTAAAATCTTCATCATGGGTAATGATGGTTTATTTAAGGATGGCAGGCAAAACAAGAAAGGAGAAAAAAGCCACTGAGAAAAGGGAATGGTTCATGAAATGTACCTCAGAAGTTCTCCTGGTTGTCTTCCTCATTCTGAGATACTTCTCTTCATAACAGATCTCCCCTGGCAAGGATATGGTGTGTTATTTCAGAGAGAAACTTTTTTCCAAAATTTCCAATAAGTATTTTTAAGAGTGGGGTTTTTTTGTTGTTGTTGTTGTTTTTTTTATAATGTGAATGAGGCTGATAAGGTGATGTGTATTTTCCCTTTTTCTTGTATCTCATTTTCTTGCAGATTGACAGTTTTTGGTCCTGAGATTCCCTTGCCTTCATTATAACATTGTAGCATTAGAAGAACTGGTGTTTGTGCTGGCTTTGGGGGGTACAGTTTGGAAGAATTTAGTGCCACTAAACTGTAGCACTGTGCCCTTCCCTTCTTAACTGGCTTGTGCTTAGCAGTTTGAAAATTGGTCATACAATACACATATTTACTCTGCCAATTTTGGGACACCCAGGTTGTTAGAGTGCAGTTGGCCTCTACCACCTAGGTAGAACATACTGCATTCAGCGAGGCTTTTATGCGCTCTCTCACTTTGATTTTAGGATGTCATGCCTTGGTGACCAGATTGAGAGGATCTTCATTTGCCTTTCAAAATGAGTTTATGGCCCTTGGCCAAATTAAGTTCACATACTCTCCTGATGCAGGATGTGCATGGGCGTGGAAGCACAGATAGAAATTCTGGCTTTCCTGTAATGGGATAATGGAAAGTCTGTAGGGAATGGGACAATAATTTCCCCATTATGAATGGGCCTAGAAAATGAGTTTTTGGTTTCACTAATACAAATCTTCACTATGCCCGCTCAATTTACTATCCACTGTGCCTCTGGGTCTGCACTAAGAATTGCTTCTGCGCTTGCCTAGGCTGATCAAAATTTGTATAAATGCTTTCTATATGAAATGTATTTTGGCACTGTATTGACATTGGAATATATTACTCTTTTAGCCTTTAACAGTTGAACAAATTTAAATAAAATGATGGTTCATTTTTACAAGGTGATAAAATGAACATAATTGGGTTAATATCTTAATCTGTTAGCCTGGAATTAGATTATACATACCTGTATGCACAAAATTTGATTAGAGAAAATCAGATTTTCCATTCCACTCGCTCCTTTCGTGACCTTTGGATATTCCATCTCGTTGCCTAGATGGAGCCAGTTCAGACCAGCCAGTCCAAATCTGGTGGTGTCGCTCATTCCTCCCATCGATTGCTTTTTATCCGTATCATTTTCTTGCTCTGAGAGAACATGTGTTTTCCCTTAATATTGCTAAACAAATTTCCTCTAGAAATGGCAGTAACATGAAGAGGGTTTTAGTACTACTTTGGCAGGTGGCTCTCACAATTATTTCCTGGCAGAAAAAAAATAAAATTGACTGAGATGAATTCTGGGCTACTGGCAGTGGTTAGTTTGTCTTCCTAGTGGAGTTACTTTGCTTTATCAGTCTTTGGTTTTCTTCTTTAAAAATAAATTTAAAAAATCTGTCACAAAAAATACCACAGTGAGGTTCATTGCAAAAGGTTGTCCAGTCGCTGAGAGGGCAGCGACTCCTATCACCAAGACTTCACAAACAGAACAAAAGCTTCCAGAACCTACTCCTGGACATGCTAAAATTATTAGTGCTGCTTACTTATGTGACTGGAAGCTGCAGTAGCGTCACTCTCTGCTTTCTATAAAATAATTCCAGTGACAGAAAATAACACAGAGCTGTTGAGTCTTGTGCATGGACTCATAAGCAGGGATCATTTCATTATTGAAGTATTTGAAGCCCCTAATTGTTGCTGATCTGGATATTACTATTTTTTCACTGTGGGGTGCGATATGACTTGGAGAGTATACTTTTGTGCTGAGTGTCCAGGTTCTACAATAAATACTAGATAGCTGGTTGGCTAGCAGAAAGATAGGTAACCTGGCTTGCTGAGTTGTGTCAGAGCCTCATCTGTGCTCTGTAGAAAATCTTCCTGAAGGTAGCAACTGGGACAGGTCCAAAGGAAACGCGTTGTTGCATGCCTTGACCTCTGTTTGCCACTGCTAGAGCAAATGGGGAGCCGTGAGGGGCCACCTGAGAGCAGCACTTTGGTCCCCACATGGTAGTTACAGAGCTGGAATCTCTGCTGTTTTGGACAATACAAAGTCAGACTCTAATAAGATGCGTTTGAGGTATATTTCAATCTGAGGGGACAGTCACTACGAGAGCAAAGTAGCTTCATCCCAGTGAACGTGAATCATTTGCAGTCTGATAGAGATGTAAGACATAGGCTTTCACTGGAATAAAACATTATGAAAGGAAGGATTCATAAGGAGGCATTTTTAAAGACATCCAGACCACCTCCACAAAAATCCAAGAGCTTGGCTCCTCACAGAGGAAAGGGGGTTTGCTCCAGCGATGATGTTTTCTGGTTTTTATAAAGCACTGCCTACGCTGTGTCCGACTAGATCTTATCTCACACACTCTCACACTTCACTGTCCACTTCCTCATTATTCCCATAGTTGATTCTGGGTTTGGCAGATTTGGTGTCTCTGTTGAATTGCGTGGCCTTGTGTTGATATGCCTCTATGCCATGCTGCTTTATAGCTGCTCCACTGCCTCTTAAAATAGTGAAATATTGCCCTGGGACCGCCAGGTGACATTTGTGACATGTGCTGATGATAAGGCATATTAAATAAATCCTAATTAAATTATTGCCCCTTCAGGTTGAAACACTTATATATGGCTAATTTAAATGTTGACAGGAGTTTAAAAGCTTAAATACCAATCGCTGGTCCAGGATAAAAAAGTTGTTTTAAATTAATCACTTAAAATTAAAATTAAACATAGTCAAGTTTAGCAATTCAGTAGACTATTTAAATAGGGCATCAATTTAATAGATCTGGAAGACTCTAGTGAACAAATTAAGGCATCAATGCTTATTATTTAGGCTTTTAAGGATAAAATAATGTCAGAGCTGAAGGTTGGCAAAAGTTACTTCTTCTAGGACTTGTTCATCAGCCCTTTGTTTTGTGGTGAGGAGGTGCAGTAGCCCTTCCCCTCCATGATGAATGTATGATGCTGTGCTATGTGTTGTTTATTCCTGCACCTTGGCACCCACTCAAGGAATTTTATATGAAAAGTTCAGCTTAAGTTCTAGTAGGGGTGAACTTTTTCCTCCTGTTCCAGATCTTTTTCTTCCTGTAGGTCTGTTTGTAGCAAATTTAGTCAGAAGAATCAGTGACAGTAAAATGCTGTGGCATTGCTCGCTGCTGGTTTTATATTTTAATTTGCTTTTCATTACTGTCTGATGCTGTGCAAACTTTGTGCGTATCTTCTATCATAAAACTGGTTTGCAATGGTTGTTTCAACTTTGAATGTTTAGACTGATTTTTAGTAAAGGATTTTATTGTTGTTATCAGATAGTTATCTATACCAGTGATACTAATAATACTAGTATTGTTAGTACTATATAGCTTTGTCATGTCTGTCATTGTAACAGACATAAGGGAAAGCAGATGAAATTAATATCAGAATTTCAGACATTTCTAAATTCCTTATCCTGTACAGGTTTGTATTGCTGACATATAGTGCCTTTCTATGTAAACATATACTGAATTGCAGATGCTCTCCTTTTAAATGCTTGTTATTGTGAACTGTTGACCAATGTATGATTGAAGCTGAAAAAATGAACCAAAACTTAGCTTGTTAGGGCACGGACTGCAAGTGTGAGCAGAAGACACAGCAATGATGCTGTATCTTGCGTGTTTGCACATTGGATGCTTCTAGATGTGTTTTCTTACAGAAAAACTGTTACAGAGCATATAATGATCCACATTTAGGCAGTGAAAATAATTTTGGGGCACAGAAAGAATATTTTATATAGAAAGACTTGAAAGATTGTTTTCCCTGTAGAGGAAGGTGTAGAAAACATTGAATAGTTTTTATATACACAACAGGGAGGTGAGAACTTGGTTTGTTTGTGGTACACAAGGAAAAAGGTGGGAGAAATGAAACTGAACCAGCTATAGAAAGCAAAAGCTGATATAAAAAATACATAATGTCCAATTAGTTGTAACTTAAAAATATTAGACCGAGTCTTGAAAAGAAGTAAAAAGCAAAAGGTGAGAGGGGAGATGCTGGAATTAGACCTTTGTAGGGTCAATAGTTAGACATGGAGGGAAAAGCAGCTCAAATTACTCTGTGTTCAGTGAAACGAATGAAACCAGGTTTCCTCTGGGTATGTGTCCTTTGTCACCTGAATTAACAGCAGCTCCTTTCTTTGTGCTCCCCTGGACTGCTCAGGAGACCCTTACCGCTCCTGGGTCAAAAGGCTCTGGCTTGGCTTAGGTATGATTTGGTCGATCAGCCTGTAAGCGGGATGTGATTGATCGGCTGGATGCTGTGAAACAGGATGTGTAGCTGCAGGATATGGCCTGTCTTTCCCTTAGCAGAGGCATAAATATAGGTGTTTCTTTAGGTGTGTCAGCTGGCTTCCCTGATACTCTGGGAATATAACAGTCTCACAGACTTTCATACCTTTTCAGTTTAGCTTCGATGAAGTTGGTCAAAAGGTTCAAGAGTCATGTTTCGGTGATGGAAGAAGGGAAACTCTCATGACCAGAGCAGTGGCATAAACTTTCTTGCTATGTGAAAATAGACCTACATGAGAAAACCTGCGTTTTGTAAATAACTGAAGTGACCCTGCTTCAAAGCAAAAGACAAATTCCGATTATGTTCACAATGCGGAGAGAACGTTTATCTGTAAGCACCATGTCATCCCTTAACTGTGCCCTTCTGGACTTCTTCCGTCTTCCTCACAAATATCTGGTACTGGCCACAGTTGGTGGAATGACACTGGAGAAGTTGAATCACTGAGATGATGTTGTCTGGCAGTTCCTAGACTGCCAAGTCATTCATCTACCACTTTGTCCTAGTTACCCTGATAAATACAGCTTACGAATATTCGTCATTTTCTTCTATGTGTTGATAATTTATTTTCTCTGTGGTCAAAACATTTTAATTTCTTTTGAAAGATGCTAACAGGTAAATTTTAAACCGAAATGCTCTTGCATTTTAGAGCAGGAATGGTTCATGAGGGACGAGGAAGGTACCTTGCAACCTTCTTTCTTAAACACGCCTGAAGAGCAAATTGGAACGGCAGTCACTGACGTCTGAATGCAACATATGTTCTGTGTTGATCCAGCTCTCTGCCCTTATAAAAGAGAGGGGGGGAGCTAAAAAAGATGCTGACAGGCCAGCATAGTTTCTGTGGTGTGTGATATGTGCCAAATTTCCAATGATCCAACAAAGCCATCTGCTTTCACATTTATCAAAGGTCAGTACTTAACGAATTCTAGCAGCGCAGCTGAATTGATTCACTGACATGAAGGTAATTATGAGCTCAGGTCAGAGTCGGGATGAAGGTATAGCAGTGAAAAATTTGGTGTTTTGATGGAAATCCTTTATACTGGCTAAACCATACTAAACCCAAGTGTTATTAAATTGTGTATTTACTTCAGGCTATATGGACTTAGGTGTCCACAAACACGATGAACTTTTCTGAGAACATAATTACTTATAAGGACCATTTAATATTCTAAGGAACATATAATATTCTTATTTTCCAAGAAAACCAGAAATTAAAACAAAAGACTGTGAAACTGGAAACATTGCTTTGAAAAGGGAAGGATCTAGTAGATGTCTCTCTGGCAAAAAAACCAATAAAGCAGCTCTCGATTCAGTTCTTAATTTTAATGCTTCCAAGCATATAGATTATATAATTACACTTGTCTTTAAAATTCATTGATACAATTAATTTTCAGGACCTTCATGATATTTTTTTTTCAGTTAAATTTTCATTAACTCCTTGTATAAAAGCAGCATCATCATTTTTTCCTCCTCTGGTTTGCACATGTGTCTCTATTTAGTCTAGAATTTGAAGCACTAGACTCTTTTTGTGCACATTTTAAAATATGAGGTTATGTGGTTTTGAAGCATCACAGCTGTATGAGAGCCTCTTCTTATAAGCAGAGCATTTGTAGCTTCAGAGTGAAACGTTGTAAAGCTGAAGGGATGTACTGATATTCAGATATAGTTGACCATCCTTGTGGGAGATGAACCAGGAGGATCAGAAGTTCTTTGATATTCTTATATTTTATATTGGTATTATTCCATGGTATTACTCTGTTGATAACATTCCCATCTTAGAGGTGAATAAGGGAAAGCAAGTTTGACCTACCGGACATAACATAAAGGTGGAAGGCAACATAACGAAATCAGTTTCTTGTATCCTTTCCTCAGAGATTCTCCTGTGCCAGTTTGCCTATGAAACGCTGTTAAGTGCTTTGTGGAAGTTACTTTCCCTGTTAACACAGAGCTTTTCTAGGAGTCTTCAAAGAGTAAGGCCCAAAATCCATTAATGTGCTCTTGAGCTTGAGTAAGTATGACATGTCCCACTTCTGCTACTTCAGGAGGAAGAGAGATTTGCTGACATATTAATCTTCACTGTAATTCTTAAAGCCAGAAAAGAGATACTTTTTTTTTTTTTGTATTGTCCTTCATCATTATCCTTTGAAGAGAAAGCTTATATAGTCTTGAAATTCATGAACAGCTATTTTTCTATCCCAACTTGAACTCTCATGAGGAGAACAACCTTTGCTAAGTCAGCAACATCCAAATTATTCCCTTTCAACAAGAAAACATTCAGAGGTATTGATTACTTTTCCTCTTTTCTTTTTCTTGTGGTTTGCTCTAGTAAGACTGCAGTTAAATTTCTTCCTAAGGGTGATGTTTCCTCAGCAGATTCAGATGCAAACTGTGGAAACGTTATCTCATCTTGCAACCTAATCAAACCCAACAATATTTGAAAAGACAAATGTTTAGCAGGTTGTCCATTTTTTGTCCTTTGCACTGTAAAAGACTAAACATCCCTCTGATCAAAGTTTTCATTATGGCAGAGAATTTGCCAGCTGACAAGACTCATTTGGCATATTTTAATTATTCCTTCAGAAAACCATTTTACAGCTTGGAAGGCATGTCTGTGTAAAACTCCCATCAGTCAGAACTGAGCAGAAGTTTTGCTTTTGACTTAGCAAGGTCAGGAGCACATTCAGTAGCTTTTTAACACTTAGGTGGAAAAACAAATGCTTCCTATTAGTAACCATTAGTTGTGGAAGTGCACTGAAATTATTTCTAAAAGTCTAATGGCCCAACCAATCGAAATGGTTCAGGTTATGAGGGCAGCCAGAGATACTGACCCTGTGTCTGACAAACCAGGGCGTCATGACTCCTTTCCGGGGTTTTCAGATCTTATTTCTTCTCCCCATACAGCTCATTGTCTACCACTTCTGAGGGGAGGGAGAGTCATGAAGGGGGAAGAAACAAGCCAAACCCACATGGCAAAATTCTTATCATGGTTGATTTTTACAGATTTAAAGGGTAACCATTAAATCATGGTTGAATACATTGCTGTAAAATATAACTATTGAGTGGGTTTGCTTCTTAGCTTTTCTCTTTTCTCCATAAAATTTCTGCTTGATTGGCTAGGATTCAGTGAAACCTCTCATTAGGGCACCATGGTTCATTAGAGCTTAAAGAGGCATCACTGAAAATTGAATTGACTGTGCTGTGATTCTCGGGTTGCTGTGAGTAGTGATCATCTTGTGTTACACTACATCCTTTGCGTCCGTAACTCTTTCTGAACTCCATACGATTTGTTAAAGAGTTAATTTGTTTAATAGTTTCATTCTGAATTGCAGACTCGGCAGAGAAATTCTTTATCTCAAGACAAAAACCTAAAAGCTACGATCTTTTCTTTGAGCAGTATTTTTCAGAAACTGTGCTGATAATCTGTACAAAAGACTGCTTTGCACACTTGGGTTTTCTTCATTGTTTCTGATTTGAGAGATGAGACTGAGAATTCCTTAGACTTGCTGCTGCCATTAGCCAGACTGATAGTCAAAGAGGAGCAAAAGCCATCATAAAAAAAATCAATCTTTCAACTTTTCTCCCCACCCCCCAATAAATGGAATAGTCTTTTAATCAAAGTTAGAGTCAACGTTTGCCAGAGCACCAATGTTTTTCTACATGTGCAGTTCATTGACAGTAAAATTAAGTCTGTCCTGATTTGAATTACGAAGTAAAATATATGGAAAGGGATGGGATCTAATTTAAGAAACAATGGCTGAATTGGTGACAAGAGCAACCACAGAAATGTTTGTGCATGTGCAGACTCGGGCGCATTTATTTGTCTCCCTGGGAGAACAGTTGCACCTATTAAACATGGTTCACTGGTGAAACAGGGAGGGGAGACTGTGACACGGGAAATGTTGGTACAGATAATAATTGACGTTTGCTATGGAGTGGTGATGGTGCCACTATATTCAATCTAGGAACTGGATCTTTTTTACCCTCAAGCTAAAAAAAAAGTCTGTCATTTTATGAAATTATTGCTCCTTGAAATGGCAGTTTCGGGGTTTTTTTTAAGCACGCAGAAAAATGTTCTTGCAAGGAACGAGATATTCCCTGCCTTGCTTTGGAGGTGCATGGGACCTCTGCAGAAGAACTTTGTGGAAGAGAAACATGCGGTGCCTCTCCCTAGGAGTGAGGAGGAATCTCCTTGGTCTGTTTGTGTGGGACCTGGCTGAGTGTGCCAGTCCAGGACTTGATTGGGATTCTGAGGCAGAAAGGGAAATGAAGGCAATCATTCCACACAGTGCCTGGCTGGGCTGAGACATCAACACCTTGATCCTCTGTTTCACACTTTACTAGTCACCAGACTTTGTCCTGCCCTATCTGGAAACTGTAATAACTTAGTAGGTGATGACCAGATTTTCCAAAATACTCATTTATTTTCATGTTTTAATGCAGGCAGTATTTTAATTGCCAATAAATTTGAGGGAACTACATAGCTGTATTTGAACTGGGGAGTGAGGCTCTGAGTTAGATGAACTGGTTCTAGGAGGGCTTGCAAGCCTCTGTTGTGAGTATCACTATTGTTTAAATTGGCTCTTATCAAACCTCAGAATGAATATTTTAGCATTATTGTTGGCATCACATAAACTTGGGTTTATCTCAAATAATAGAGAGCAAGAAGCAGTGATAATCTCCATTTTAATCTGTGTACTCTGTGAAATGAAACATCATGCAAAATTAGAGGTTTTGTCTCCGAGGAGCTAGAGCGGACTGATACAATGACATACATTTAAACAGAAGGAGTGTATTTAATAAGAAGGAATTACGTGACAAAAATGGGACTAAATGACATGAGAACTGCTTAGAGAGATCAAGACACAAAATTTACACTTTCTATTCCATTTCTATGAAATGAGCATTTAAAGGTCAGGAAGAAAGGCTAGTATTTGCATTTAAATGGAGATTTTTTAGTTGAAATGGTGATTGCTGATCTCTGTCCTGACTCAAGTGAATTTTTGTTTTGTTTTTAGGACTCAGAATAAGGCATCAAAAAAAAAAAGGGGGGGGGATGGGAGAATACTATAAATCATTAAAATGCTAAAACTAGCTCTCAGGCTCTACTTTGTTGCTACCTATTTGCATATGCTTGGTCTTCATCAAACTGTGCTTTTTATAATTTTAAATAGATGTTTGGCCTCTACAGCATAGCCACCGTGGAGTCTTCTGAAGGTGAATAACTTTTACAAATGTGAGGAATCTGACTAAGGAACTACTCTGGGTGACTGCAAGCTCACATGTTTAAGCTCTCCATTCTCTCAGAGCACACATATTTCTCACTTCGTGCATGAGGCACCCAAGAAGTTTACACTGTTTCCAAGCCTATGGTTCCCACAGTGTGTACCTGAGAGGGTTGCAACATTTGCACTGTGTATTAGCAGTGCACAAACTGATATTCCAACTCTGGAACTACACAGAAGTGTCTCGTTTGAGGCATATTTTTCTTTCTGCCTACTTAATGCTGTTGGGTGGGATAGTGGTAACCTCCCTTGAGTGAAAATACTAATGTGGCAAAGATGACTTTTTCCCAGTCTCCTCCTGATCTGTGATAGGTGTGGGCTAGATGAAAGATGATGGTACAGTTGTGACTTCTCTGCCGGTTACAGCTTGGGCCAGGAAGTGCTAATACAGGAGTCACAATCCTGAGATTCAGATGTGCTCTCTCCATAATGCTGACACCCGTTCTGATGGTAGCACTTCAAGTAAGACATGAAGAAACTTGCCTGTGTACAAAGTTTTTGTGTGAGCTTTTTCTTAGTGTCACACCGCCTACAAGTGTGTGGAAAAAATATGCCGTAACCTTCTGAGAACTGCCTCTGAGATGTCACCTGCATCATCTTCTGAGCTGTCAAGATTGGCAGCAAAATTTTCACTTATTTGTTAAAGATCTTTCTCACTACAGGGGTCTGCTACATTGGAAATAACGCACAGTAAACAGGAGAGACACACATAAAACGCACAGCCTGAAAGACACTTAAAAAAGATACTAGTATTTGAAGAGAAGCCTGTTATACTTAAAACTCTGATAAGGAACTCTGTATTTTGTGTGCAATATATTATGCAGTAGATAATCTCTGTAATTAGGTAGCATTCAGATTGCCTTTCTATTTACTCTTTTTTTTTTTAATATAGGCTAGATATTTCAAATTTGCTAACAAGGGAGTTTGAGTAGTTTC
The DNA here is from genome assembly GCA_013399075.1 of Chloroceryle aenea. NCBI lineage: Eukaryota > Metazoa > Chordata > Aves > Coraciiformes > Cerylidae > Chloroceryle > Chloroceryle aenea. The sequence continues at coordinate 148,341 of VWZY01000996.1, read as the reverse complement.
AGGTTTTTCACTGATGACATCTGCCTGAACATTTCTAGCCTTAAAACTGCATGGCTTCCATCTGGTTGCATCAATCTGAAATACTCATATGAGCTCTTGGGAGCTAGCTGGCCAAACTGGCATGTGCACCTAGTCAAAGAACTGGAGAAAATAAACACAGCAGGAGAAGTTTTTATTACCCTTTGGTAATGATAATGTCTTTAGACTTACTGCTAATAAAATGTTCAGCTAGAAATACGAGGTTTTAATTGATCCTGCCCTTTTAATAAATCACATCCAGTCTTAAAGATTCCTGCTCCCGCAGACTTCAGCAGGGGTGAAAGGTCAGCTCTCCTTGCAACTGCTCGCTTCTCAAAAAAAGAAACCCTTCTTTGCTCAGTCCCCAGTTAGGAGCAAAACAAGATATTGAATTTCTAGTTTTGTCTGTGCTGCCTCATGAGTGACTTCCAAAGCTGCTGGGGTGACTTCTGTTTTTTTCTGAAAATACTGCATTGCAGTATATTTTGGTCTTGTGGTTCTGAGGTGTCAATATTCAGTCAGAAAGACACTTTCCTTTTTTGAACACAACTTTTTTGAGTCTTGCTACTCTGGAAGGGGGTGTTCCTCTCCTTGTGTTGTTTCTTAATTGTCAATTCTATTTATTAGTTATGATTAATCTTAATCATCTCTCTTCGGTTTCTGGTGTCAGTTTGTTAGCAAGAACCCCATCTCCCCGAGATGGACTTTCCTTATTAATGCTGAAGATGCCAGGGCTCATGGCTGAGCAGTCAACTAAATGAAAGTTCACAGCCTCCTGCAGTTGTGCTCCCTAGTGACAGATTTCTGCCTAGAGAGATGCTGGTTGAGTGCTGGTATATTCTATTTCTGCTTTTAAAGTAATGTTTTTAAAACTAATGAGTTTACTTAGTGTGTATGGAACATTACATCTGTATGTAAATAATTATTTGATTTTTTTTTTTTAGTTCTAAAAGGAGTAAAATCTGGAGGAGAGACTTAGAATATTTTTATAAAGATGTTTGAGCTCTTCCACCTTTATTTCATGAAAGATTTGTCATATTTTTGACACCCTTTGATGTGGCTTTTGGGATAATATAAAAAAGATCCATGTTTTCGGTAGTAAACAATTCATTGTGCTAGCAATTGGAGCCAGCCTAAGTGTTCCTACAGGAAAAAGACTGATATCTCCTGAATAAGAACTTAAATTAGTTCCTTTTTCAAGTTTTGAGCATCAAATGCTTACTTTTGACCTTGGGCTGAACCACTGTGAGGGTTTATTGTGTGGATATTATGAGTATAGACAGTGTGTCTGTAGACCAACATCTTTACCTTAATTGTGTGACAGGAGGTTATGCTGTTCTTGCTAAACAAGATGTGCTTGTAGATGTAAAATCTCTATCGACTAAAACTGTAAGTACATATTTTGCCGTCAGAAAGCAACAACATATCCTGTCTTAGCTGAGGAAGGTGGGACTATTTAAAAGCCAAGACTGTTAGTATAGATGCTTCTAAATCCAGGGCTCATTAATCAATTTTACAATCAGAGTAGCAAAAATAAGAAGTGTGTCATCTGGAGCTGTGATTACATCCATCAACAACAGCAGTTTAAAATGAGACTTGTGTAACTTTAAGATAATAGGTAGGACGTACATTGAAAAAAAAAAAAAAATCCCCAAAGACCATTACATTTTAAATTGGAGGTTATATAACAACTGGGAAGCAGCCAGGAAAACTTACGGTTCTTGGGTTTTGCAGAGTGAAAGGTGAACTTTTGACACGCTGACTTAGATTCTTGTCTGAATTTACCCCCTTTGAGATATGCTAACTTCGTATCTTGTGACATGCAACTGGGACCCAGTTACTCCTTTACAGCAATGACCAAATTCATGAGACAGAGGAATCCTTCCATTTAAACATCTCAACCTGTTTTTTTACTATTTTGATAAAGAAACCCAAAAAAACTAAGGAATACAGCACTGTAGGTAAAGAGGTGTGTTTTCTTGGTATCACACTAAAACAGCAAAGAAGAGGAAGAGAACCTTGATTAGTTTTAGCATTAGAAGGAGATTTCAGTCCACTAGCCATCACTACCCAACCAGCTCCTCAGCCTTCACTCTGAGAGCTGCCTAAGTCCTGAGACTGTACTTTCTGGAAAATGACTCTTATCATGCACTATATGAAGACATTTTTGGGTATATTTTAATAAGTATTTGAAACAAATAGAGATTCTGTGGTGGGTTGTTTGGTTTGGTTCATTGGTTGTTTTTGTGGCTTGCAGTGGTACTATGATGACTTGTCTAAAGTCAGTGAAATCACCGACTGTAAATTATTTTTTTATTGTCCAATACCTGAGTATTTTCTGGTGTTGGGAATATGTGGGTACACCATTATCTCTGGTTTGATAAATAGCTATACCATTTAGAGTCAACACCACAAACAGCACAAATGTGTCACTCTGTGTGCTTGTCTATGTAATGATGAGCAATTTCATAATTTTCTTTTTAGTGGTGTCTGAAAACCATAAATACAGCAAAACATAAAGCTGACATAGTACGCGATAGTGGCAGCCTGCTGAGAAGTTAATCAGGATGCAATTAAGAGACTTCATAGTGCTTTTTGACCAGTAAATGTTTGCAAATTGAAGAAAGGTGCAACAAGGATGTGCATGTTAAAAAGTCTGTCAAATACATGGCAAACAGTTTTCCATCTACCAAAATTGTGCAGTGATGCAGTCACTTTTGCAGTTATGAACCCTGGACAGGTCTCATTTGCTCAGGTATATTTATCTTTTTGGAACCATTGTATGGACATTATTTTCATGAAAGAACAGTCCCATATTGTCAGAAAAAAAACACTGCAAAAATGAGTCCTCTACCCCTTTGCTTATCTGAAGAAATTCTAGCTGAGTGTTCATCCTCATGGCCTTGTATTTCCTGTTCCTTTTAAATATGGAGACCAGCATGGTTAAAAAAGGAACTGCTGGGAAAACTTAAGTGGAAAAGGAAAATCTACAGATCATGGAAGGGGGAGCTGGTCANCCCTTCCAACCCCTAGGATTCTGTGATTCTGTGATACTTTTAATCTGTAAGCTTTGTCAAGATTATTTTAAAGATAGATGTACAGAGATGTATAATGATTGTTTAAGGTGACAATTTCCTGCTATATCATGTTTTTGTTGTGTGATGTCAAGAACCATTTGTTAAAATTTTCTTACTGTGAATGGATTTAGGTCCTGTGAAGTTTGAAGTCTCCTCTTGATTCCAGGTTAAGTCTTTAAAAAAACTCTGCTTGATGAGGATTCTAGTTTAATCTGACAGATCAATGGAAATTTCATGTTGTCTTTTCTGTTCATTTTATGTTCCTTTTCTGCCAATGAAAATATCCCTGCATGGAGATTGTCAGTCATCAAATAGCACTAGGATAGGTTTCCTTATGGGTTTTGGCTGTCAGCAATGTGTATGGAGCATAACACAGGATGATTTCAAACCCCTCCGTACTCACATGTTACTCTCAGTAGAAGAATACGTCTTGAAGCGCTCCCATCTTAATTTTAAATTATATTTTTCCCACTCCATGCTAGATCTTTATAGATTTGCTTTTATAATGCAGGATCCTGATGCATGCACACATAATGTGCAGTATTTTCCTATGAATGGCATACGTTTTGGTGGAGATGCTGGTAAATTGGAATGGGAATATAAAAATACATCTAGCAATTAATGTTTAATGTCATCAAAAAGTTTCCTAGAACCCTTTTTGCATGGACTTACAAGAAGAATGATAGACACTAAAGAGTAGATTTAATTAGATGTCAGCTTTGTTCAACTAATTTGTTTAGGGACGTATCTGGTAAAAGTTGTGTAGCGCACTGTAGGTTCCTGTTTGCCTCTGACAGTTTTAGAAGGGCTGCCTTCAACTGCTCTCTCTTCCTGAGCTGATTTCTGTCTGTGGTCAGTCTCATCCTCGCAAGAAGCATTATAGCCCAGCCAGAGTGTTTAACTTTTGTTGTCTTCACCTTTCAACTGACTTCCAGACTTCCATGGAAAAGATACTTGCCCTGGACATCTGCCACTGGCTAATTGATTTAGTTTAAGCAGCAACATCCTGATCTGCCTGGATAGATACAGAGAGCAGTGCTGGTGCTGCTGCTGGTGGTGATGGTGGGGAAAGGAATTTGAGTATGCCAGAGAGAATCATTCCATATCCTGACGAGCCCATCAGGCACAATGAAATTCTATCCTACTGTGGCTACAAAAGTGGGTTCATTTGAAAAAAATAGACATGTGTACCATATACTTTGTCAGCTAGGACTGACTATGCCCTGCCTTACGTAGACCTCTTTCCAAACCGCTAACTTGAATAGGACCTGAGGACATGAACCATAAACCAGAAAAGATCCGTGACCTCTTTCATCCTGCTTGACCAACAAGTGCTGCCCCGTCTCTGAGGCTGGGTTAATTATACTTTCTCATTTCAGCTTTGTATTGTGTTAAATGTTGTCTTAATTAAAAATAAATGGCTAAAATAGCTCCTTAGAAGTGGTATCTCAGGAACAGAATTCTCCAGGGTATTTTGATAAAGTTAGGCTTCATTTCATCAAAACTGGAGGACCTGAAGGATAGTTGTCAATTCTGTGATCTGAATTGTGTATGTTAAAGCTAAAGGAATAGGTTACAGCTAAAACTGACATTAAACCCATTTGATGTTCAAATCTTTCATGTGTTGACAGGTCCTCCCAAGTGAAGGTCGCTGCTTAAGCTGCTGTGGTTTCCCACTCCTGTATAACGCTCACTCACCTCAGTAAAATATTACATTAGAAGTGGAAATTAGGAGGCTGCTGACTTTCAGCTTCTGGATAAGTTAAACTAGGTTCCCCTAAATAGTCCACTCATCCATTTCCCATCAAATACACATTCTGAAGCTGGAATGGTTGTTTAGATTCTTTATCAAGACAGGATTTTTGTCCGCTATGTTTATTTTTTTTCCTCAATAGTTATATGAGGCAGGCGTCTATCCAGAGGTGATTTATCACTTCTTGATAGGCCTAAATTTGACAATTCTTCATTCAACCAGGCCTAAATTTGACAATTCTTCATTCAACCCATCCACACAATAATATATACCCTCAGAAAAACCCAAATAACTTCTCCTTGTCCTTTCCATGTATAGTCTTTACAGTGTGGAAACGGTAAAACCCCACAACTCCTTAACCATTCCTTAGCCAAGGCATTGAACTGAACAACGTGACTAATTCCTGTCATTCCTGTTTGCATCCTTACTCTGTCACCAGTGGGAGAAAAGCGTGTAGACCAGAACTTTGCTGCTTCTGGGTCTTTTGCTGCTTTTCCTTAGCGTGCACGAGCCCTGGAATGTGTAATTAAGTGCTAGGTTTGGTGTGCAGTTAGGAGTTTATTCACTGTTCACTGAAAACCTGTGCCAATGCCCCTGGTTTTATTTTGAAATCTCAGCTTTGCCAACCTGGAGTCTCAGGTTTGGGTTTGTTTTTTTTTTTCTTTCTGACCTCCCTGCAGTTTGTCTACATCATTCGCAGGAGCCAGGGTGGTGTAGAGGTTAGGTAATAAATCTGGGTTCCTGGCTCTGGCTCAGACTTTCTGTGTGATCTTGATAAATCATTTACCCTTATTGCCTCAATTATGAAGCAAAAAGAGGTAATACTTACTTACCTCAGAGGCATTGTAAAGTTAAAATGTTTCAAAGCTCCTCCACCAATTCCTCTGGCAAGTTATGTCTCTCTTATCTTATTTTGCTTTCATACTGAACTCTGCCTTTGGTGACTCTTTCTTCCGCCCCTACTTTCCTCCCTCAGTGGCCACTACCCATTTTCTACTGTGGTTATTTTCTCCATAGGAGAGGGTAGTGCTCTCTGGCTCATGATCTGTCACTGCATGGGTCATCCTGAAACTCTTCTCCCAGAAAGTTTTCTAGAACATTTTGTTGAACTGTAATTATTTCAGTGGGTTTTGTCCAACTTTGCAAAATTGTAGCTTTGTAATGTGTTTCTGCTTTCTTAGTACCACTTCAATGTTTCCTGTTTTCATATAAAGGTTCAAAGACACTGTGCCCTTTAATATATTCTGCTTGTGCTTTTTTCTTTTAAACTTAACCTTTTCATATTGTTATAAGAAGCATCATTAGAAAATTGCATTATATTCTCAGTTAGGGAATGGTAAATTGTTCAACAGTAGTTACCTCTTATAAATACACCTGTATTCTTCAAGTAAAACCTCTACCTTTTGAGGTAGAGCAGAATACCTGAACTGCTTCAAACTGTGCTTGTGCGCAGTTGTGTCATCAGTGAACACCTTTTACGATCCTCTGTGAGTGCCTGTCCCAGGGATTATGTAAAAGACACATGAATAAACAACTGTGTGAAAATGACTATGATTGAAATTTGAGTGTTCTTGTCGCCTGCATTTTTATTTTGCATAATAGATTGTTAAAATAAGAAACCCATAAGATTTGCTGCTTCTCTTTGTTCATTTTACTTGAGACATGAAGTGCCGTCTTCAAAGTTGTTTTGCAGTAAGACTGGGGCTCTTCTCCTTTTATTAATTTTTGTAATGATAGAATAAAATATTCCAAATATTTGTAAGCTTTCAGGAGACTGGTCTATCCTGCACTTTAAATGAGGGTTATGCCTATTGGAAATGTACTAATGATGAGACAGATTGATCAGAATTGTGGGTGAAAACTTCTTGGCTCCTGGTCATTCAGTAAGTCAGATCAATTACTGTAAAAGAGGCTGTCTATTGTGGGGCTTTTTTTCCATCTCTCCCCACTCTTAGACAACTTCACACTTAGTTTTTTTGGTCTGCGCTCCATAGTGTTTGTTAAGTAACTTGGAGAAATGTTTACTTCAAATCCAGAGCCTGATCAACAGACTCCGTAAGAGATTACTAGAAAGTGATTTGAACTCTTCTCTCAAGCTTTTGACATCTTGTGCAATCCTTTATCTTCCAGCGCATGCAGTGGGGAATCTTCTTAACCTTGGTTCTCTCCATTTCTCTACTTCGCAGACCTTAAGATACAGATTGGACATACCTTACAATTTCAAAGGTTTTTGAACCTCACAGAGTAGATTTAGCCCTACAGAGTACAGAACAATGGCAGGCACTTTTATTTTTGGCAACAGGCCTGTTCAGAGGTGATTTGTTTAATGATCCCATCTCTGGCTGGAGGTCCTGTTCCTCTACAACTGTCCCACAGCAAGGAAGCTAAATCAGTAGCATATATTCATGAGGATACAGCTCCGCAAACATTAGTGGGATCAGTTCCCGTTCCCATGCCAGTAACTCTTGTACCTTAAACCTGGAGCGAGAGGCACTTGCTTGAACTAAAATGTATTGTGGGAGTGCAGTGCTTGTAGTTACTCCTCTGTAGTGTTAACTATAATGTATCGATTAGAATAATGATTGTGCTGTTTAAACAGCAACTATTTTTTCTATTTTGAATTGTCATTTTAAAAGCCAGTGATCAAGTTGTTACTTTATTAATGTAGATCTGGTGCATATACTAACTAATGACTTTGGAATTTGATGTGACATGAGCGTTCTATTAATGCAGAGGAAACAGTAGGCTATCATCCCTGTCAAGCAAGGAACAAAAGAATGATGAATGGGGTGAATAGTTACCCGAGCTCCATGTTTGAGGTACCACCCTGAGATTGTAATTTGAAGAGTTATTTTAAGAATGAAAAAAAGAATAAAGTGAGGCAGCACTTGTCATTCGTTAGATCCCCTGAATGAGAACGTAACTGGACTTCCCAAAGTACACAAGACAGGAAAGTCCTGATGTTTCAACTTCTCCTTGCATCTCTGGTGGTTATGCAGCGCAGTTTTGTGAATGAAGGCTAATGCCATGATTTTCAGTAACCTGAGCTGTGTGGGTTTCGTTTGGTTGTGGGGTTTGTTGTTTGTTTGTTTGGTTGGTTGGTTGTTTTTTATCATTTAAAATGCAGTAAAGCCCCCTGCAATGAAACTGCATCTGCCAAGCGATAGGAAGCTGTTCTGTAGCACCTGCAGCTTTTATGCTAAGGACTGGCTTAAGGTCCTCTCCTCCAGGCAGTTTAGTGCAATGAATACTGCATCCATTTGTTCCAGAGATACATTCCCCTAAAAGGTTTCTTTATTGACTTCTTTTTTTTTCAGTGTTCCCTTTCTGTAATTTCTATGGATTTTTATTATTAGCCCCAGGTATCCTGGTTGAAATCCAGACTATGAGAAATGGAGGTTTAAATTGAGACTTGTCTTTTGAAGTGCTGTAGAATATTTTTAATATAGTTGCTGCAATTTATGTTTTTCTGTTTACCATGTTGGGTAAATGAGACAAAAATGATGGCTTTTGTTCGAATATGAAGTTAAGAGTCCCACAGCAAATGTCTGTATGATTGAAGTGGTATTGAAGCATTATTCAAAAGCTATAATTTCAAGTATTTTATGCTTTGTTTTGCATATAGTCAGTCTACAATGATGACTAGTTACCTAATGTAATTCCAGTGCTTGTGCTCTACTGAAGTTGAAGAAACTTTTCATTGGTCTCTGCTGGCTTTGGATCAAGCCCTTGGTTTAAAGTATTGATTAAAAGGGAAACTCAATATGAATGGAAAGCCAAGAGAATTAATATAGTGAATGTGGTGAACTGGGAGGTGGGGGGAGAAGCAGCTCCCAGAAGGTTGCATCCACAAATGTAATTTGTTCCTTTGATTTGATGAATCTGGTTCCAGGTGCTCATTCAGAAGCCATCTAAAGTAGTGGCTTTGCCTGTACCTATCCAAATGCTTTTTTTCTTCCTTTTCATTCTTCATCTAATAACTCTGTTGATTAATGGATTTTCTTTTCCTAGTATTTATTAGCATACTATGCAGTGAAAAAAATACGACCAGAGGAGACTTAATTAAGGACTGCTACAGCCATTGAATGTTAAAAGACAAAATACTGTAGGAGTGAAGATTGTCAAGCACCCCAATAAAAGATGAAGTGCCCACTGGAAGAACCAGTGTTGTCCCAGTGTTAGCCTAAGGGGGGAAATCAGAATGGCTCAAGTGTCTTCTGTACTTCTCCCTTTCCTAAATCACAGTCCTCAATAATATAAACGCATGTTTTTAAAAGGAAAAGGGAAAACAGAATTGAGTAGCTTCTCAAACAGCTCCCTAAGGTCTGCCATGTCTAAATACTGTGAATGGGAATTGCTGAATAAAATGAATGCAGCCTGTTTGACAAATCAAATGCTGATCTACCTGGGGTTTTATATCCTTGGGAGGATTATGCTGCAGAGAAAACAACTCAAAAGTAATATAAATCCAGAAAGCATTGTTGCAGAACTTTGTTGAGCAAGCATGCTGTGTTTCAAGGCACGTTGTGGACAGACCAATGCCCTTGGTTTAGAAACAAAATTTCAATTGAGGAAATAATGTTTTATGTATCCCTTAAGGTGTTTGACATTTAACCACCCAGATTAGTGAAATAAAAGGAAATTTGAAGGACATCTCAAATTGCAGTCCAGGCAGAAAGAAAAGTAATGGACAATTTATTCATCACAGCACTGCTAACTGGGGACATGGTTAGGTTTTTATCTACAGCCAGAAATACAGAAGAGAAGGATGCATTTTAGCAACACACTCCTGATCATGATTAGTTCTCCCTATTCTTACACAACATAGCCTTTTTCCTGTGTACCTTTTTCCTTTGGCAGAGCTACTGTGTCAGGAAAATCTATAACCCTCTTGACAGACAAGCAGACTGCTGCTGAATCTATCACTTTATTAGGCTGCAAGTGAGACCCCTTCCTAACACACTGTGGCCAAATGATCCTTGGCTTGATCTTCAAGTAGGGAGAAAATTCTGAAGGCAGCGTGCAGAGAAAACATCTGTAAAAGCAAAAGACCATGTATTTTGGCTTTTCACTAGGTCAGCCATTCCTCTGTTGAAATTGAAATGGTGGGGAAATAAAGTTTGTGGACAAACAGAGCACAGTTGTGTTCCCTTACGTACCCTATGGTTTTGTCATTTCAAATCACTGTCCACATCTTCAAAATGCATTTTATAGTCTTAAAGTTCAGTCCTGCTCACGTGCATGGCCAAAATGAAAAGCTGTTTTGTTAAGTGAATGTGAACCTACTTCAGGAACTGCTCCAAAGTGACAGTATGTGTAAGAATGCAGCAGGATGGGCTCCTTCTCCATGCCATGACAACTCCTGCTGGTCTCTGGAAGACTTGCATTTTATGATTCCAGTTAATTACTTTTTTTTTTTTTTCCTTAGAGAGCTTGTTCTTATTATCTGATGTATCTGTAAAAGGTGGGTTTTTTTTCCCGTTTTCATACCCAACACTTGGTGGCTTCCATTTCTAAAAAGACTGGGGCCACCTTAGTCCTCAGGTTCTGCTTTCTAAACTAATACACATACACATGCACAAAAGAAAAATCAAAAGGTATTTTTCTATTCAGAAGTTGAGGTAAGCTCACCTTCCCTTTCAAAAGATTTGTGTTAGAAGATGCTGTTGAGTGTGTTTCCTGGGTTTGAGTTGTTTTGTTGTTCTGTCTGATCAGTTAAATTTCAGATTCATGGCCAGAGAAGATATGTTATGTTAATGGTTTTAATTTCTTTTCCAGTTTGAGTTTGTCTGTCCCCACTGAAAATTCTGCAAATCACAGTCTGTTGTTTTAGGCAGAGTGGTCAAGAATTTTCCAAGATTGTTTGTTTGTTTGTTTTTCTTCAGATCTCAACAGTCAAGAGAGATTCTGTTTTAAAGAAATTTACTTCATGTGCAGCTGATGGAGCTAAATAAGTAACTGAGATTTACCAATTTGTTGCCTGCTTTTTCAAGTTTAATAATTTCTTAATTTTCTGCCTGTTAATAGTTTTGCTCAGTGAGTCAGGTCTGTTGCCCTGAGTCTTTGCAGTTAACATTTCAGCACTCTGTGAGAAGTGAAGGATGCATATGCAGTAATAACTTGGGGATAGATACTTGACAGATAAACCAACTTAAAAAAAAAATAAATGTTGGTTTTGGTTGTTTGGTTTTGGTTTGGTTGTTTTTTTAGGCTAGAAACTTATCCAATATATACAACAGCAAAACAAGTATTTTACATAGGGAATGAGTGTGTGAAGTTTTGATACACAATCAAAAATATATATACTTCTGGTTTTCCTATGCTGTTATTTTATTTTTACTGGCAAATAAAAGTGTCTCTGCATCCCTCGTGATGTTGTTGAATAGAAGACCAATGGGAATACTAATAAATTAAAAAATGTTTCATTCCTGTATTCAAAGGGGATTTTAATGAGTTTTTCACACGGTAAACAGTAGTGAGTTTATGAAGAGGCCTACCATGTTCATGGTGAAGGCTATGTAAATTACACTGATGCATATTTATTCATGTACTTCTTGTGGGAATATATTTAGGGGCCTATAAGCATATATCAGAATTTTTTACGGGGAAGGAAACTTATGAGGAAGGCTTATTATCCCAAGAGTGGAATTAAGGTGAAATTAACAAGTAATTGAAGTTATCTTTGATCATGATTTTTCATTCCTTTTTTTCCCTGCTCTAAGGAAGTGAATATTTTTGATGTTCAGTAGAGCAGTACAATGCTGCACAGAGAAGCATAATGCTGAATTTTCATAATAATGTTTGTAATGCAAATGAGGGACACTTCAAAACCAGGTTGATTAGCATTTCTTAATAAAATGCCAGTCTTCTCCTTTTTCTTCATTAATTCTATCAGCAGATTACATAGCTAGATTTTAACATTAGTAAATGTGAAGTGTGCGGTGGCTTCTCATGATACAATTATTTGGTGTCTCTAAATAGTTTCAGATTGTGCGTTTAAAACAGTTCCTCCAGCACTAAAGCATTACAGTGAATTAATGAGCAGCTTGTCACCTCTGGGACCTTTCCTTTGAAATCCAGTCTGGCTTAGAGTGAACTCCTACCATTTCAGGCCAGCAGCTGTTAAAAGGTTAGAAAATGAATGAGCTCCAGGGACATCACTGAACTTCCACAGGAGCATATATTTACTTCAGTGATGTTTTTCAGAGAGCAAACTGGGGGAAACAGAAAGCTGTTGTACAGTTCCTCCCATGGACTGCATCAGCCAGCCAGAGTGTTCCCCTACTGCATGGCTCTCAGCAACATGCCCTGCTCTTTGATCCTTCCCTAGCTCCTGCAAGGGAATTGTGGCAACACAGCGACTTGAGCAACCAAACTGCCTTGCCTTTCCTAACTATGTGTCAGTTAGGCTTTTTCCTAATTATTTTTTGTCATCTCCTTTTTAATTGCCAAAGCTTCCTCCTGGTCCCTCTTGCCCTTTATGCTTAACCTTCAGAATAGTTTCTCCTCTTCCTTATCTCCCAAATCTTTCTCGATTTCCTCCAGTGTGTGGTTTTTGGTTTTTCTCTCTGCTGTTTCCCACTGAGAGGCCCAACAAGCTATCTCACACTCCGTACCAGGTGCATCTCTCTTCTGCTGCTAGACACCTGTGAGGAGCTATCCGTTGACCTTTTTTCTTCCCATTAGAGAGACCTTAGGGTATGAAATGCTGATTGTGCTGCTTTGATTTTAGAAGAGAAAGAGGAGTGACATTGCATGAGAGCAATGTTCAGAGCCTCAGTAACAGCGGTTGGTGAGCAGAAGTCTCTGCCTAGTTTTGATTCCAGTTGAGCATCAATTTGCTGGTCAAATTTATCTTCCTAACTGCATAAAGGCAATAACAAACTGAGCTTTCAGGGACGGTATTCAAATAATATGTGCAGCTTATCGTAAGCATTCAGATTGCAACTGAACTTGGAAATTTAAAAGCTGTGGAATTCCAGAATCATATATTAAGATATTTTAATAGATATTTTATTTTTATCTTTTATATATATTTATTTTACTTGCTATTTACTTTATTTTTACATTAATATATATTTTAAATTAGAAAAAAAGAGTGGATTTAGATTGGATGTAAGGAAGAAGTTCTTTGCCATGAGGGT
>VWZY01000996.1:112670-135303 GCA_013399075.1 Chloroceryle aenea | reverse complement strand
GAGGTGGTTGAAGCCCCATCCCTGGAGACATTCAAGGTGGGGCTGACAAGAGCTCTGAGCAACCTGCTCTAGCCGAGGATATCCCTGCTCTCAGCAGGGGGGTTGGACTGGATGACCTCTAGAGCTCCCTTCCAACCCAGACATTTCTATGATTCTATGATTCTATATTCATAGAGTAGTTTGAGTGGGAAGGGACCTTTAAAGGTCATCTAGTCCAGCTCCCCTGCAGTGAGCAGGGACATCCTCAACTAGACCAGGTTGCTCAGAGCCCTGTCCAACCTGACCTTGGTAGAACTGAAACTCCTTACTGTCCCAGAGAAGCATTCTGAGTTAGAGATGCTTTAATCATGTCTAATTTTTTGTGTCTTAATGCTGCCTTGCTAGTGGTGTCCAGTGGTGGATCCTTGTGATCAGACTGTGTAACTGCTTTACATAACTCAACATCTTGTTTCTATAAGATTGTATGCAGCAGGATTCTGCCCCTCTCCAAAAAAAAAAAAAAAATAAAATTGAATGTAGAAATAATGGAATGTAGAAATAATGTGTAAAGCTTCCTCTTATGAAAATGGTCCTGGAGTCTCATCTTTGTTAGTAAATCATATTAACAATCTTCTTCCTTTCATGTGTGTTAATTTTGATTAGGTAATTCATCAAAAGCCTGTTATTAGCTATTTCTTAGCCCTCTGTTTCAGGTAACCACTTGGCATTTTATTTGTTTGTGGATTACTGCTCAGTAATCAGGCTGTGGCTTTCTGCATGCTAGGCAGCTCTGTCCTCTGATTTTCCTTCCAGTACTGCAGAGAAGTCCTGTGGACTTCTCCTTTTTCAGCAGCAGTCACTTAAATTTTATATTTAGGATAAAATAGTGATTTGTACTAATGATGATTGCTTAACCTCTTTGCTGTTGATAATGAGTTGGATCTTAACCATTTTAAAAGTAAATGTAGCTCCAACAAGCTGCAATTTTACAGCCCAGCAGTTGGATTTGTGTGTGGCTGGTTACACTGATGGCTTGTGCTGTTCTCTTTTCAGTTTGATTTGAAAGAGTGGGAGTTGTACTGATCAAAAAAGATTGATGCTAAATGAATTGAGTGAATGAAATAAATTTGTGGGAATACCTTCATTTAGAGAAAAATGATGCTTTTTAATTTCTCTTTTGTTTATGGATTTGAATTAGAACCACGGGATAGCCTGTGGTAGAAGGGACTTCTGGAGATCATCTGGTCTGACGTCGTGTTGCAAGTCTTTAGATTTCAGGATATAGATTATCTGGGATGTGATTGAGCTGATTATCTCCTTGATTATTTCCAGTAAGGAGATCTTACCACTGCTCTGAACAATCTATTCCAAAGCTCAGTTGCTCTCACAGTGAAAAATATTTTTCTTATAGCCAGCTGTACTTCCCCTTGTAGTGACTGGTGTCCATTACTTGGTGCTCTGTCAAAACATTTCCTTGTGAGAACACAATATCTGCTTTCTCTGTAACTACTTTTGGACTTTTTATGTATTGGAAGTTTACAACTAGATCTTCAGAGCCTTTTCTTCTCAAGCACAGTTCCTTCAACTTGAGAAGTTCACCAGTTTTTTAATCTTCCCAGTGGTCCTTCACTGGTTCCTATCTGTTTTGTCAGTGTCTCTCTCTTATATGTGAGGGGACTAAAACTGGACACACGTGCAGTAATCACATCCCTTGACCTGCTGCATTTGAGGACTTGGAAGTGGTCTTTGTGCTTCAAAGGTGATCTGCTGACTCACGTTCACTTTGCCTTCAGTCAGAATCTTTACAGCAGAGCTATTATATGGACTTGTGTATTTCCAGTTTGTGCAGCTGGTCCCCAACTCAACTCTCCTCTACAACTACAGGCTTCTCTAGCTTTTTTAGTTTGAATTGTATTGGGTCATGACTATCACAGTTGAGAGGTGCTGGGCGGGAATTACTCTGTGAGTGTCTTCCAGAGGTAGGATAGGATGTGTAAACACCCGCTCCTCCTCCTTCACCTCAGTGCTCTGATCCTAATGGAAGGAAGATGGTGTTTTAATTTCTTTATGCCTACAGGAGCGGTCTGGTTTTTCATCAGGAAGATACTGTAAGAGTACAAATTGTTTCTGTGTTGCAGGAAAACGTCTGCCTGGCCTCAGACACTCACTACTGGAAGTGCTGTTTGCAGAATATTGCACTTGACAGGCTCTCATCTCATCTGACTTTTCTCTCTTTCTTTTACAAGCTGACCTGCTCACTTTGCCTATTCTCTGAGACAGGTATTCAGAACCCAGCTTCAAATTGAGAGACGAGACAGGGGCTGTGTTAGCATGATCTCAGCTTCCTCAGCAGAGCCCAAGGGCTCACCGTCAGCACTGGAGGGTTTTCCAGGCCCACCTGCACTGGAGCACCAAGCAATCTCCAGTCTGTTGTGAAAGACCTGCTGGGCCTTACCCAGTAAGGCAAAACAAAAGGAGGAAGCAAGAGCAGGCACTGGGCACCCTCCATAACCATCCAGTGTTAACGTTTCTTCCCTCTCTGCTGCTGCCTCCAGCAGCTTTGTTAGGAAGGTTTTCTTGGGTCACAGGCAGCGGACTCAGCCTTTATGCTGCTCTGTCAGCAATTACCTTGAAGATGAGTACTGCCAAAATTGTGATTGTTTACCAAGCTGACAGATGAATGCTTTTGCTCAGTGAAACAAGGTTGTGCAGCCTTCCACATGTAAGGTGAAATAGCTGAAAGAGGTACAGGAGGACAAGCTAGCTCAGAGAATGAGGCTGGTAAGGGAGGGCTGCCCAGCTGCGATACAACCTCCACCGGCTGACCAAGGAGGAGCAGTGATGGAGCTTCTGCTCTTGCCTGTCCTTTTATGCAACACCTAGCAGCTGGATGTGTTGTCAGGTTCTGGCCAGATATCCAACATGGGGGGAAAAGAAAGAGAAACAATTGCAGTTATTACCGATCATGAAGTGCTTTACACATGAACTACTTTCAGAGCCTGTGGCTCTATCAATGCTCTGTATTACTTGACAACAATTGCGTCGGACTCTTGATGGATGGATGCTATGGGGCCAAGCTCTCCCTTATGCCTGTGGGCTCTTTGCATGATTGGATTAGGTTGGTTCCTAATGGGCTCTTTTTCCATATCACGAGCCAGACTCAATCCAATGTAATCAGAGGAGAGCAGCCAGCATGCTAGCACAGATAGTTGTAATGAAGTGAAAAATCAACTTCACTTTTTCTTAGGTTGTTGCAGTAATTTATTTTAACAATTAAATCAGTCAGGAACCTGCTATAAAGAGATGATAGTGTTGCTGAGCATCAGAGCTAGGAAGTTTTCCTAGCTCCCCTTAAAGCCAGTGGAGAACTAAGATAATCAGCATGGAGTCTGATAAATTGAGAGGCACTCATCATATTCAAAGTCTGAGTTCTTATTAGACATTCAGAACTTGACTCCGAATGGCTTTTTATTTGTACGGAGTGGAAAGAAAAAAGGAAAATACGTAAATGTGGCAAGTTTTAATTTAGGCTGGAGAGGACTGTATCTCAGCCAGTTTATTAACATTCACTTTTCAGCAGTGGTTTGGTTATATGGCTTATTTTAAATAAGTCTTCAATAAGTAAAGAAACCATTTCCCTGGTAATGAGAAGAGCCCGGTGCAGAAACAGCCCTCCTTTTTTTGCCATCACTTTAAATGTCCAATTACTTTTCCTTCTCTTTTTAGTTCATTCTTAAGTTAACACATTTAAAATTGAGCTCACAGTGTTTGATGAAGATGACATTTCACAAAGTTAAGTGTTCACAAACAGGACTAAGTTGATTTATGTTAGTAGTCCTTCTGGGAGCATTGCTTTGCTTCCAGGTAAAATGGCTAAGGAAAGTCAAATGGTTCCCTTATATTCCCAATAGTTCACCTCAGGTGTCTCATACTGCCAGAGATTGGCCCAAGACCCAAGGGACAGTGTCCTTTGCAGGCTACTGAATTCTAGTCCAACTTGTGGCTGGTAGGAAGGAGAAGACAGATACATTCCAATGATGACAACAGAAAGGATCAGAAATGCCTTATTTACTGTGACTGTGCCCTTACCAGAGCCTGACAGGGATCTATTAAATGAAGGAAGCAGCAAGACTAAGGGGGAAAGAAAGCATGAAAGTATGGTCAGTAGTTTGATCCTGGAGTTGTTGGAATACACTGAACATGTAAGTGATGGATAGTAAATCCATGCTAAGAATAGATTTTGGTAAGCCAAATAAACCCCTCCAATTAGTTTCCTCCATGATTCATTTAGATTAAATTTTCAGTAGGACTTCTATCTGGGCTAATGACAGCACTGGAAGATCAGCTTGCTACTGGTGAGTAGGAAATTGTATCTGGAAGGGCATGGTAGGAAGTGGGATACATTTCATCAATTTCTTAGGAAATTAAGTTTTCAATTAAAATAAAACTAATTTATCTTCCTAGAGATAGGCCTGTGGAGGCTTATATTTGGGAGATTATCATCAGACATTCACAAACACATGGCTCCCATGTTTCTTTACTTATTACCTACTCAAGAAGAAGAGAAAAAACCCAACCAACAAATCAATACTACTGGAGTCTTGTTGGGGAGCTGTAGAACTGACAAGAATTGGGGGGGAGACTGTGCATAGAAGGGTGCCTGCTGCTTACAACTGTTGGAAGCTTCGTGGACAGACAGACCTACAATCAGTGGTGGAAGAAAACACTCATCTAAAGGTGAGGTGAGAAGAACACTCAGGTAAAGTGAATGTCCCTGAGAGTAGGGACATTCTCAATTAGAGCAGGTTGCTCAGAGCTCTGTCAAGCCCCACCTTGAATGTCTCCAGGGATGGGGCCTCAACCACCTCCCTGGACAAACTGCTCCAGTGCTCCACCACNTGTATTGACAGCACCACTCAGCTTGGTGTCATCCATGAACTTGCTGCTGGTGCATTCGATCCTGCAATCTCTTGATATTTTCAAGTCCTACTATTCTGGAAGCGATTAATAACAAAGCTGAATAAATATGTACTGAATATATGTTTAAGTGGTAATTGTTGTGGTGTGGAGGAAATTGCTTGATCACCTCTTGAGTTAGAAATCCCCAGCAGAAATTGGAAGAGGGGTGAAGTTTTCCAATTCAGGATCCCCCTGCTCTTCCTCCAAAGTGTTGCCATCACATGTGTTTCCATATTCCTCTAAAAACATTTGCTAGCATGTGCAGAATTTCCAAAATGTCTAGTTGTATGGAAAGTGATCCTTTCTAAGGCAAGGTTCAACCTGTTCCCAAAGACACAGAGTTTAAGTCTGGGGAGGCAGGGGTTTTAGAAGAGAAGAGTTTATATTTGCTCTCAGGTGGTGCTAGGTAGACATTTGGGAGTGCTCAGACCCTCCCCTTCTCTTCATCCCATGCGTTCACTTCCACAAAACTAGAGATGCTGCAGATAGGCCAGAGAAACAGAAACTCTTTTTTGAAGTGGAGGAGGAAAAAAAGATTTTAAAAAAAGCTAAGATCAAATAGCGTTCACTACTGCGATTCAGTGTGAACAGCTGGAGGTGGCAGGCGGAAAAAGGAAGAATTAAAATAATCCTAAATTTGCATTCACAAAACCACAGAAAGAGAATTTCTCTCTGGAACTACCCTATCCTGCGATGTGTGCAACCAGAGCAGAAAATAAAGATTGAAGGCCAGGCAGGATGGAGGCAAGCACTGACCAAGTACGTATGTTTGTTTTTAATAAAAAAGGTGAAGGACAAAATAAGGGAAAAATACTGAATATGTTAAAGGATAAAAGTTGGTGCTGGAGAGAGGTCTAAAGTATTGAAATATTGATCCAAAAAGTGCTCCATAAGTTTTACAAAGAAAGCTGTGATGCTTTGTTTTCCCTGGACCGCACAGAAATGATAATTTCCAAACAATTTAGATCAAGGGGAAAAAAATGTATCTTAAATATAGTAGAAAGATGAAGCTTCTGTCATTTTCTAAAGCCAAGTTATTATGCATTTCACCATGCTTGAAATGCAGTCCTAATTTGGGAGTCACTAGGATCTAAGACTGAGATCTCACCTGCTGTGGTCATGTACATTCCGAGAATTGTGCAGATGAATTTAGGAATTCATTTAGGAAGCGCCTTCAAACTGGCACATCCCATTTTCTCTACAAAAATACTCTGGAGAGAAGGACAGATAGAGAAATTGCAATAGCTGTAAATTAATACAAGAAATATTCTTTGAGTATAATCTCAATCTGAAACAGTTGCTGAGTATTGATACTGAATTAAGGAGAGCAGGCTGGAGCCATTTGCAGTGAATAATGTGTTAAGTAGCTGGAATGTGAAGTGTTTACTCAAGTAACAGTAATTACACAAACAAGCTAATGGCAGTGAAGCTGTTGGGAAGCCTGTGGAATGTGATATGTAGGTTCACCGCAGTGTGAATGCTGTGGGTAGGCTTTTTGTGGGTTTGGTTTTTGCTTTTTCACACAATACTCTGAACCTTTAAAGGTTTTTTTTTTTGGTATTTGTTATGTTGCTTTTACATGGGAATAGGCAGACACCAATAAAGCACATTTTTCCTTAGTTCTAATGTCTCTTCATGCCCAGTTTAAAAACACCCACACAGTGCTACATGCAACCTGGAGAGTGGAGATTTCCTTTCAAGAACAGTCTGAGATTTTCAGGACTATGCTGAAATTGCTTTTTTGTTATTCTTAATTTTTTATTTTTATTTTTTTTTAAATAAGCTTGCACCACAACATAATGTGATAAAAAGGGAAAAATGAGAATGGTTCTTTAGCATCTTCTGTCTGGAGGTAATAACTAACAATATATTTGATTATGTCGTTACACAGATTTGCTGTTTATTATAAGGACTGCATCTATATAATTCAAATACAGCTAGAAGCCTATTAAAGAGATTTGTGTTCTGATCTACAAAACTGAACTGATTCTGTGCCCACTGGCAAAGGCTGAAGTTTCCATTGACAAATGTGTACAATATGTAGCTATTTGGATTTTGTATTTTTTTTACAGCCAAAATTCAAGCTTTAATGTTTTAAAGAATATAATTGAATACTGTCAAAATACCTTTTAATAATTTTATTCCAGATTCAACATGTTTTCAAATATTTAATCTGTTTTTGCCTTTTAGTGTGAAAGTTAATCTGTTATCTGCTACTGATATCTCTTCAGATACACAAATGCTCTTTTTCATGAATGCATACGTTTGCAATGGAAGAGGAAGTTATTTAACTATAAAACTTGGAATCCAATCCCAAGCCATAGATGCCAAATCAGAATTATTTTTTATTCTCTATTTAGAATAGCTAGCTAACACCATCTTTAGAAAGATTTTTATGAACAAATGTTTTTACAGTCTTAATTACTCACCAGCCCTCACTTTGTTAAACTAGTTAGCAAAAAACCCTTGCCTGGATATTACACGTAGGATGTGTTGTAAGAAACAAGGTGGATTTTTTTTTTTCTAACAAGCTATTTCGCTTGGTATATAATTTTAAGGGGAAGATGTCTGAAGTAAACTAATGAAATAACTCGGATGGATTGGCATGTCACCTGAAGGAGGGACATGTCTCCCTTCTGAATGACTGTGATGAATGGTGGACATGGGTAGATGAAGCAGTTGCTTGTGCTCATTACGATCCATAACCTCAAACTTCAGAAAGCTTCCTTAATCATGACAACTACTGAAGAAGATAGAGTCCTGTGTTCAGTAGGGGAAACCGCCCCTGACTTTTCTCAACACTTTTGTTGTTGGTTCCTGAACCCCTCTGGCATTCTGCAACCTGCCTCAGAGCCAAGAGCCATCCAACCATCTGTCTGGTGTCTGCAGGATGTGCCTGTCAGGGTCAGTGATGGCAGGACTGTCTTGCTTTTGTGTACATGTGAATTCAGGGACTGCCCCTCTACCCATCTGTTGATTTCTCAAACCAAAGGGAAATATGAATTGCCTACCATTTTCCACCCCTCGTCCAGATCTGTTTGAAGGTGACTGATGGCTTCTAAACAGTTTAGAAGAAAATTTCCATAGATAAGGATGGAGAGGCAGGTAGATGGGAGGAAATTACCTGGGCATGGTTTATTCTAGGGAGCCAGGATCAGGATCAAAACAGAGCCCGCACGTTCATTGTAAGAATTAGTGTAGGCTTTGGGTCTCACCTAGGTATGGGTCCCTTGCTAACAGTTCCCTCTCCAGCAGTATGAGTTGTTTCGTGACTCCACGTTCTGAACACGACTGCTGCAGACTCAAGTCTTGGCACTGCATCAGCGTGTCCTGTGTGTGGCAGGAAATTCATTCTGAACTGTTCAGTTATTGAAAGCTGGGACTTACAGTGAACTTCTGGTTAGATGAATAAACTGTTCTGGTTACAAGGAAGTTTACTGAGGAATTGACTTTTTAGTAGTACTAATTGCACAAAGTAGCAGGAATTTTCAAAATAAGCATAGCATTGAGAGAATTTGCAAAGTGTTTAGCAAATGCTGTAGACAAGAAGAATGGAATGCTAGGTCTCAGAAGTTAGGCTGGTTGAAGAAGCAAGAAAAACCATTCCAATAACTGCTACCAGCGGTGATGGAAGGGCTTGTGGCAAGTTTTGAATGTAAAAGGTGTGTCTTCACAGAAGGGTCAAGATATGTATCGATGGGAAAGTTGCTTCTCAAATTATTCCTGTAGTGTAGATGATCAGTGCATTCAGAAGTTTTGGAACAGAATCAAGGGGAACTCAGCTGCTTTGGTTTAAAGCAAATCCAACAAGTTGTATATGGTAGAAGTCAACTGAGCAGAACTCTGGCTTTGACAGCAAAGATTAATGCCCCACCACTCTTTAACCAATGGTCTCCAAAGAGTGCTGTGCTACCTTTGCCTGGGCAGCTACCAGAGGCTGGGGCAGGTAGATACACTTTACTGGGTTGTTTCATTTCTTTTTATTGTCATTAGAAGGAATGTTTAAAAACAAAATCTGTCACCTGTGAAACTCTCCATACCTTCTGTGGATCTAGTCTCTCAGTGGACATTTATATTTTAGGAACTGACATGTTCAGTATTATTAAACCAGCCTGAAAACAGAGAGCAACTGTTTAAGACCAGAGCTTTTGACCTTATATTTCACAAGCAATAAGATTTTATTTTCTATAGTTACTGCAGGCTTAATAAAAACTAGAATTATCTATTTTTTTTAATACTTCGTTGTTTGTGGTACATATCTGTAACTGCACACACTGCTCCTGTATGTTGTTCAAATGACCAACCAAAAAATACTTTCAAAACCCACAAAAGTAGGCTGAAAAACATCTTAATGCACAAGTGCTGGATTCAGTTCAGCCCATGAGCTTTCAAGCAGAAATGTGAACTACTTTCACAAAATTAGTCTGGTGTGACGTGGAAGTCCTTCAGGGTACATATGGACTTGTGGCATCAGCATCACCTTTAGAAAAGAACACACTGGTTTTTTATTGTGGTGTTAATTCTCATGCCTATGTCCATCATTCCTGCCTGTGCTAGAAAATACCAGTGCTTTCACATTGCCTTTTATTTACAGCTTTACTTAAGCTTTAGGAATTAGAGCTTTTCCTGGTTTAACTATCCTAACTTTGTCCCAAAGGGAAAAAATCCTGAATCATTCCCTTCCCTAAAGGGAAAAAAAAATAAATCCCATTTTATTCATAAGCTCAAATGTTTTTTTGTTTCAGTAGGCCCCAGAATATTTGGAAAGCCTTGTTAGCATTTTCTACAAGGCTGGATTGTCTCTGGAGTTGTACTGACTTTTTAATGTATTTTTTTTTCTTTTGGACTGTGTTATTCTTCCCTGCCAAAGTTAACAGATCTGACAGATACTGGATTGTACCTGCAGATGTGAAGCTGTTGTGTTTTGTTTTTTTTTTTTTTGGTGGTGGTGGTGGTTTGTTTGGTTTTTTTTTTAATTTGGTTTTGGCAGGGTGTTTTTGTTTGTTTGTTTTCTGAGAAAGTACAGAGAATGAGGAAATACATACAATGACGTAATAAAGTAGTTTTCAACATGGCTGAGGGGTTCCCCCCTTCTGCCCCTCCAGAGAAAGATAAATAAATGAAAATGAAAACTTTTATTCATCTCAAATGTCCACAGGCAGTTGTAAGGAATGATTTTTCTTACGAGGGTGTGGACCTTGAACTGGAGAGTCTACATCCTGCACAGTGCTTTTGGGTAGGGCTTGGGTTATGTCTTACAGGAGGCTGCAGGACACTTGAAATCCACTGTCTTGCTGTTCCCTCTGACACCTAAATTTTCCAGAACAAAGCGAAGGGGATGTATTTACTTTAGCATCCGTGGCAGATCAAATAAGTCTTGTGGCTGTCTTGTGACTGAGTGCTATAGTTCTGTCTCAGGAGAGTGGCAAAGCCTCCCTGGCAAAAGTATAGAAAATGGTTTGGGTGAACTAGGTGGAGAAAAGGAAATGGTTCTTTTTTCATAACAAAGCAGCTTGCTTGAGCATACCCGCAAAATATTTGAAGAGGGGGAGAAAGGGTATTTCAAGAGTTACGATAGATAGCAAATAGAAGAAGAAAACAAAGGATTTGGTTTGGTTAAAAAATCACTTGTTTTTTCTTGGTGACGAAGACTGACCTAGGAAGATATCTACCTATTGGCTTATTTTGTGGTGTGTATCTGTCTTTCATGCTCTCTGCATACAAAATGCCTACTGAATAATTTATTGCAAGGTTCAGAACCAATCATCCACGTAGCTCTGTCAAGAGTACTACATTAACTGAGAACAGAGGGGAAATAGTTTTGGTTTGATTTTTCCACAAGATAAAAATATAAACTGAGAACTATTTATTTATTTATTTATAATTTTGCTACCCCTTTAAACAAAGAAAAAATGTTCCTCTGGAAGGACAGAATTCTAAAGTGTACTCATCTGCAGTTCTTTTTTTAAATCAGCAAATTGCTATTCTGTGTAACAAAATGACTAAAGCTGTACATTTGACGCAGGAGCGAAGGAAATGGGCTTAAAGTAGTTCTTTCCTCTTCTTATTGAAAAGCCATTAAGAAAGTGGCTAATTTATACCTCTGTCAAGACACATGCCAATAGCTGAGGTATCTCTGTCTTTTAGAAGCATTGGGCTTTTGTTCAATTTCGGAACTGGAGACTGTATTTCCATTTGACTCTGTTATTTCTGAATGGATTAATAATTACTTGCTGAAGAAATATTGATGTTTGGTTATGGACTAACACTGTCTTCTCTGATGCACAGATATTTAGCAGAGAGGCAGGAGGTCCAAATTCTCAGGAAGTATTTTAACAGTTTGCATTGCATCCTCCTTCCTCATTGGCTCTTAAGCATATGCTCCCTCTCTTGACAGTGAGCTGAAAGTGACACTTTTCAAAATAACTTGACAAAGATACTTTAAAAACTGTGAATTCCGTGTGATAATTTAACTAGTCCTTATTTCTTCGAAGAAAACTTAAATTTTGCAGATACCTCTGCACATTTTTATCTACCGATTTTGGAACTGGAGCGTAATATTACTGAAATCTACCCGTGTTAGAAAAATCTAGAGATCACGGTCTGCAAGTGTAGCTTTCAGTATTACAAATGCAGGTTTTTAAATCAAAAAGAAATATTAAAAGGTAAGAAAAATAACCGATTTTTGCATCGAAACTGGTAAATAAACATTTAACAGTAGAAATTGCATATTCTACATATGAAAGAATAACATATTCATGAAGTAAATAGGTCTGAATAGTTACTAATAGTAACAGGCTAGATTATAATTTTATAAGAGTTAATATTGTGCTTCCAAATTTTGTGTTTCAAGAAAATAGGTTTTTATTGTAAAATAATTTTTAATGTACAGACAGATTCCTCTAGAAGGTCCAAGAGAGAGCATTTTGGAGTGTTAACAGGGAGTTTCAATAAAAGTACAGATGTGCTTAACGTGGATTGAGTGTTGTGTGTTTAATCATATTTTTTCCAAGTGGTCAGGTTAATTGTGTGTAACAGGATTTCACTTGACAGTAGCGAGACCTGGATAGGTAACCATTTTGATGAGGTTGTTTTCTTAAAGACTGCTATTTATTTTAATACTAGTCTCTGCTTCAGTGACAGTAGCTCTGATTAAAAGAATCTGTATTTTAGAACTTTAGGACATCCAGCTTTAAGGATGTCATATTACAGGGAGCCTCTCACGGTCTTTGCTGCCCTCCTTGCAGGATGAATTGAAGACGTGTTTTGGGTTCAGAGCTTCATCTGCCAGTTGTAGGTTCCTTAAGCACCTGCAGTTTTGTGATGTTGGTTTTTTGTTCTTTTATATGCATTTGTAGACCAACCGGTTAGATTTAGTGAAAGATTTGTAAAATTCCATTCTAATTTCTAGGACAAGAGTGTTATTTTGGTGACTTTTTAAGTGTTCCATGCTTGGGTTTACCTGTACACAGACATGCACAAGCACAAAAATATATAAAAATGTATATTCATCTTATGTTCTCTATGGAGTTGACTGTATTTTTAACATCAAAATAGTGATGACCCTAAAATACAGACTTTTTCTCTAACAGAGACAGTTTTAATTTATGGAACGCTGAACTGGAAAAGTAACAGTTTCAGGAAGCAGTAATGTCACAGTAGTAGACTCTCCACATAGTATGCAATACTGTACATACTGCATTATAAATACTCTTGTCCCGGGGACTGGCAGTATGTACAGGCATTTGCCTGAAACCCATTGGTAGCTAATGTCTAGTGAGGCTGAATATTGTTGCAAAGACCTTTTCTAAAATCTCCAGTATTGGAGGACTCAGCTGAAAAGAGCTGTGTGACATGCCTGAAACAGATTCAGACGTCTCTGCCGAGAGTAAAGAAAGACCTGAATACCAGGATTATGGATCCCCCAAATCCTCTGCTCGGTTTTACAGAGGGATCAGGCAGTTTATGTATTCACTTAATCTATTTTCACTTCAGCGTAATGACTTGCAGCTGCAGCCCACTTCATTGGCAGATCAGAAGCTACACTGTAATACTGGTCAGAGCCCTACCATTTGTCTTGGAAGGCTAATTGTTTAGCTTACAGCATGTTTCAGTCTCCCAGGCTATACTTAAAAGCAAACAGAACTCGGGCAGCCCAGACCCCGCTGCCCTGCGCTAACTCTGCCATGTGCGTGGCACTAGAGGAGCAGGCAGAGGAGCTTGGGCAGCGCAGATTTATCTCACCAGGCCCTGCCTGGGTGGTCTGATAGGTGGTCAGTCCACACGTCTCGTGAGGACTCTTCCACAGGTCCTCTTCAGATGCATCCTCAAGCCAATGCTTCAAAACCCTTTGGCTCCCCCAGCAGGTCATGCTGAGGTGGACTGTCCTAGCAGACTTGTCATTATCCAGAGTGGAAGTGGACGACCCAGTCTGCAAAACCACAGTGCCTCTTTGGGTTTTCAGACTTTTGTTTATTTGTAAAATATCTGTCTCAAGCTATGTTATTTCATCTACCAAAGAGCAGGTTCCTTTAGTGCCATCTAGTATTTACATGAATCAATGACCAAGTCTGTCTGGAAGTCTGGCTTTACATTTCAGGGAAAACAATACCAGAGCTTGGCTTCATGTGTGCAGCACCTACAGGAGCTGAGCTGTATTCTGCAGACTTCCATAAAATTACAGATGCTCTCATGTTTCACTACGCTAAGAGGAACTTTGTTGGGAATTAACTCTCAAGTCGTCAAATGATTCGAAACTGAGAAAATTATTTTCTGAGAAATGTTCACACCTTTCAAAGTATGAACTGACTGGAGCTCATCGAATCTGAGGTCCTGTTGGCTTCCAGTGATACGTTGACATCTGTATCACTTTGGAAGAGAGGACCAACTTACTTAAGCTCCTAGAAAAATTTCACATCGAAGCTTCATTATGCCTACATTTACCTGCCGTGGGTGGAGAACAGGATGGGAAGGCAACAACTGGTCTGTTACGGGGCTTTTTGCCCAGAAGCAGCGTTTCACTTCCATTTAGCCAGTATGCACCTGAAGGTGATGTGAATTTTGTCAAAACATGGCATCTCATGAGCAGGGCTCGCCCAGGATTGATTTGGCTGGACGGTTTCATCAGGTCAGTCTTTCAGCATTTGCTTATGCAGACAGGAGACCTGACTGGTAACAACTGTGAAAATACATATATGTGACCTAATAATGTATGCACTTTATGTGCAACCTTGGGCTGTGAATTTTATATGGGTTAAAAAATGTACAACCATATGTACACAGGCACACTGAGATGTTTCCTGCTTTGTTGTGCGTACTTTGGACTTCATTAGCTACTGCCCGCAAGTAATTACATGTATGGTCCAGAAATAAGTAAAGAGCGCTCTACTTCTCCTATAACTTTGGATTCAGATCAGCTCGCCTGGAGCTTAGCATTTAATGCAAGCTTCTGCAATTAAACCCTTCCCCATGGCATTTTACCACATGGTGTCATGCTGCAGCGCTGTTTACTTAATCGCCTTACTTTGCTGGATGGCAAGTGTTTCATTAGGAACTGACAAGAATTTGTTAAAATGCAACGTAAGCTAATGAGGTCTTGTTTCCAGTCAGGGCAGGTTTGCCTTACTGGATGATAAAACTATGTAGGTAAAGCTTCAATATAAACTGGACTTGGGAGACTTTTGCACATACATTTTAAAATACAGTTATGCTGTCACTAAAACATACCTGCAAGACTTGGTAACATTCCTTTAGTAGCTCAGCTGTGAAATGCTGCAGAAGAGTTATCATTTTAAAAGTTCAGATAATTTATTTCACATGTAAACAGTAATTGGTTGGAGAGATACCACGGCTATGTAGTATTAGTGTCATTCTTGTTTTCTTGTGGTAAACTTAAATTCAGCATTGTGTTGTAAAGGCAGGAGCATGCTCTTAATTTGAACTATCAAAGTAGGTTGAAACATTGCCTTCTGGGTATCTGAACTGAGTCCTCATCTTTGTTTTTAGTAAGTTCTGCTAGTGGTGGGAACTGTTTCAGAGATTCAAATTCATTCTTTGGCAAGAACCTTGATTAATCTAGAGTTTGGCACTGGTAACAAAGGTGAAGTGTAATGATTTACCAAATGACAGTGAAATAGCACCTACATGAAGCGCTAAGCACATGCTGAATTACTTGTATAAAGATAATCTGTGCTTTCAGTGTTACTCAACAGGAAAGTGCTGTGGCTGCCCTGTGAGGACCACAGGAATGTTCGGCTTTTTTTACCCTATTCAGTCTCCTTCACCTCCTTTTTCTTCTCCCTTCTGTTGACTTTTTCTTGTCTTGCTTTTCCCCTCGTCTTCCTTTCCTGCAGTCTCTTTTGAATTTGCTTCCTTGATTTCAGCAGTTTCATAAATGTAAAACAGAGCAGGGAATCTCCTTTTTGCACTATTTTCAAATCATTTTGCACGTTGCGTATTTACACTCCGATGCGCAACTTCATCTGTTACCAACTCCAGCATGCAGTAACAGTGACTCTAAGCAAGCAAAGGCCTTGGGAAGGACATCAGCTACCACTTCAGTGAGTTCCTCCAGCAGCCCTTTCACGTGTAAAGCTCACACAACCTACTGCTGAGAGAAATGGGTTTGGCAATTCCATTGGTCTGCAGCACACTCAGCATGCAAAGAGCAGAGCTGGCAGGGTTGAGCTACAGAAAGACCCAAGTGTGACATGAAGGACGGACTATTCATCATCTGCGCCAGAGCTTGGCACCACTTTATGGCCTTTTTTTTTTTTTTAAAAAAAAAAAAAAAATTAAAAAAAAAAAAAAAAAGGGAAAACAACCCTCCACAAAAAAACAGTGCCCAAACCCCTATCTCCCTCTGTCTGAGAGCTGCTAGCTTATTTTCCAGAAAAATAAAGTATTTGGATGAAAGTTTGAAGGAGCTTTATAATAAATACGCAGAAATTAATGTTAGTGACAGATGTTTAGCTTTACCTCAATGAGACATTCTTTAGCCAGATGATACAGCTCATTGTTATGCTGAAATATTGATCTAGAATTATGAATTCCTGATCTCTTCCACAGGCCCCCACTGCTGGATTCCAGATGTGGAAGATAATGTGCTAAAGCAGCACTGCCTCTTTTCCATCCCTATGAGTGTCATTTCTGCCTCTTTTCATATTCTATCTCCTCTTCTAAGATAGGATTTATTGGTTCACAATTCATTAACATCATCAGGAGTTAGCAGTGCCCTGTGCCAGCACACAGATTTTGATAGGATTGCCTTTATGCAGCAAATTAACAGCTCTCTTTTTATCTCGACCTTTTTCTTTACCCAATACATTTCAACTAATGGGTGCCTTTAGCTACTTCTGTTGTAGCAATGCTTCTGAAGAAAAAATAAAAAAATGCAGTACAGGTTGATCTGAGAAATATCAGAAGCGTTAACATTCAGGTATTTTGGAGAGTTTTTCTAGATGAAGGTTATTCCAAACCCGTGCACAAGTTCATTATATGTATCTGATTCCAATTTAATTTGCGGACTGTAATAAAATTATATTGATAATTCAGAAAATTATTAAGTATTAGGAACACTTATATTTAATAATAAATATATTCTCTTGCTACAAGGTAACATTTATTACCCAGTAGATTTTCCCCAAGGCAATGGAATTATATTATCTGTCTAGCATAATTATAGGCTATGTATTCCTTCTTTTGGTGCTGGGATTCCTTAGTTGGAGATCGGGTGTATCTCCACCCCAAGGACACCTTTGTGCTCACTCACGTGTATGCACAGAGGTGAAGCAGGACTCAGGAGATGTTTGCATTTGTTTATAGCCCTTTCTCTAGCATGCTGCATAGAGTAAAGGAGCACATGATATATCTTTTTTAACATACAGATTTACAGTGTTAGGTAACTGCCCTTTTGTTGCTTCCCAGTTCTTCCAAGAAAAAAAACTCTGTAAAAGGTGGAAGAAGTGCTCATTTGAGTTTCATATTGTGGTATGGATGGCCTTAAAAGGATTTTATAAATTTACAGCCTCTATCATCTGAAGTTCTGCTCTTTCATAGCATTACAATAGCTTGGCTGCTGAGTTGTGCGTTTCTGTGCTCCACTTGAGATGTTTGGAATATTACTTTGAGAACTGGAAGAGCTCCGGGGTGCTAAAACTGATTATGAGATTTTTCTTTCCCTGACAAGATGTGCAGGTCCATGTGAAGCATAAGGCAGTTATGTGGATTGACGGCAGACAGGTTTCAATCACAGAATCATGTTGTGCTTTGCTCATCTTTGACGTGGGATGCTGGCGAAATTGAGTTTCAAGAAGATAATTACAGCCCAATCAAATCCTCAGGTTAACTTTAATTATTTTTTTTTATATATAGTTACTATTATTATTCTCCTTAAAGTGATAGATTCCTTCCAGTGACTCAGTGTATTCAGAGAGTTCTTCAGAAACCTTGTCTACAATTTGTCTTCCTGAAAATCAGAGTAAAAGGTAGTAAACTGAGCAAACACTCCAACTGTCCAAAAATCTAGGTTTTAAAAGAAACAGAAAAATGTCACAGGTCCCCAGTCCTTATTGGTAAATTTTTCAGTCTGTTAGAGAATATTATTCTTTGGCATGCATTTGACAGTGGTTTTGTGTGCTGATACCTCACCCAGGTAGCAGTCTTGGCAGGCTGGTTAAGTGATCCCAGCTTGTAATTGCTCACCCCAGAGATAACCTTCTGTAGTCAAGTACCTGACCCTCTTAAAAAAAAATTAAAAAAATCAGGAGTTAATTCTACAAATGAGGACTGTTTGGAGTGGTAAAATAATCCCTTTAGCTAAGCAGGATAAGCCTTGAGACCAGGCAGAACCCTTTCAGGAAGTGATAGTTATACATTCCTTAATAATAGCATTCACAATTCCCCATGTATGATTATATAATTTATTGGTCTCTGATGGTAGGGGCCACAGCTTTTCTTAATCTGCTTTCTTGAGAACCTTTTGCTGCAGTTCTTGGTTTTCATTTGTATGCTGGAAAGTCTCAGTTCAGGCTCCTGTTGCTTAAATTGTCCCTCTTGCCAACTTGTTTGCACTTCCAAGATGAGTCAACTCAAAACTGCTTCACTGGGGATTGAGTTGGGCTCCTGCTCAGCTCCCAAATCCAACTCTTCCCACAGCAGGCTTGTTCTTTCCTAACCTTCCCAGAAGACTTTCAGAATAGTCTGGTAACAACACCCAGACATTCCCCTCAGGTTTGGAAAGACTGACGCCTTCCACTGAAGTCCTCAGTAGCTGACATCCCACCTCTGCTCTCTGGGGATGGTGTTTATAATGTACTTTTTTTTCTGGTGTTGCACATTAGTGCAAATTATTTTACAAGGGGAGGTTTCTATGTGAAGGTGCTTCTCACCCTTCCAAGGCTGCAAGTGCTGCTTTAGATTTTGGGATTGTGGTACACAGTTCTGTTGTTGAAGACGTTTATTTATTTATTTATTTATTTATTGGTTGATGGGGTTTAATGGTTCCTTTGTACCATTTGGAGTTTTATTTTTTAACTGTTTCTATTTCTCTTATTCCTACTTCTTGAATTATACCATATCCAAGTTGTAGAAAGCTGAGTTTTAACTCTGAAGTGTAGCTGCTGTTATTCATAAGTGCCCTAGTATATGAATTTACAGGTTTTATTATCTTAAAGTGCACTTTTGGTCTGGAAATCAAATTACCAAGGTGCCCTTGAAGAAATTTTACTAACTTTCTTGAAGGAAGCTTTGTTGTTCAGAATGTAATTTTTTTCCTTACACAGAGAAGCACCATCCTTGTACAGAAGGTGCCATTGAACCATCCGAGCACTTGCCAGATAACTTGATGAAAAAATAAGAGTGTTTGAAACCAGACTAGAAGAAAAAAAAAAAAAAGAGCTGCTTTTGCTCGGTTATGCATGTCCTCTTTGGGGTTTTGGTCTCACCACAGCCAAAGGCAGCCCTGCTCTTGGCTGATGCCTTCATGGGCAAGTGGCTCTGCCCTTTTGGTGATCCAGATCTGATGCCTGTGGGAGCTGTTTCACGCTGCTAAATCATCAGAGAAGTGCTAGATAAATAGTAGATTTTCCAGTAACCTGCCCCAAACCAGTGAGATGGGAGCCTAGCATACTGTCTGCAATAGACAGAGAAACTTTTGGTGCCCCTGTAGGACAGTGGGTACAGAAACAGAAGATCAGTGGAAAATGCTGTAGATTTTCAGTTTTAAATAATCTAAGGTGCTTGATATTATCCCATGGATAAAATGCAACTGAAATGTACCAGTCGTGATCCAGTTTAAGAAATTTTTATATTTTTCTTTCAAATTCATTTTTTGGCACTGTGTAATACTTTAATACAAAGCAGTTGTTTTTCATTTTTAATGTTAGTTAAAGGAAAATTTATGGTGTATTTGTATTTCTCTGCAAATATTCGAGTGCTCTTCTGGAAGAAGGTATGCAATAAATAACGTTGCTTCATACACAGAGTGGACGTTAAATCATTTAACAGTATAATAAGAAAGCCTTGAACTAAAATCCTCGTGGACTTTCTTGAAGGTATTTTTATTAGCTTTTCCAATACTGTGTTCTTTAATGGAAAGCTTTCCCTCCTGCTGGTATACATCCAGTCTTATCTTCAAATTAAAATACGGCAAAATAGTTACTGTACATACAGAAGCAGGAAAATATGTCTATATTGCATCATGATGCTATAATCTAAAATATTTACACGCCTTTTAAGAATACTGGCAAGTCTGAGAGGCTGACAATACAGAGAGGTGTTTGCGTTAGCTCAGGTTTGCAAATATCAAAATGAAGAAATATGGGTTTTTCAGTTTCCCGTGATCACTCTGAACTCCTTCGAACTCACAGTTTCTCAGAAAATGGGTTGTTGGTTTTATTTCTAAGCTACTGTTACGTAAAACCCCCCTTAATATTACAGTTTTCTGCTTAAGTAGGCTTAACATACGCATGGAAGCTCTGAAGTCCAAAGCAATATAGATATATATTCAGCAAGGACTGAGTGTAAGAGTGACAGCAGCAAAGCCCTTGAGCTGAAGTAGTGACTTCATTAGCTGGCGTCACCAGCAGCCTTTTATGATCTTCTTAGGCCTCATCCCATTGAGCAACCACTTCGCACACCCAGACTATCATCCTTGCAGCCCCATTTTAGCTTAGTAACAATTCACTGCATCGGAAAGCACAAGTTCTAAGCCTTTTTCTTTCAGGCTCTGAAAAGCGAATGTAAGGGATAGAATTGTAGATGCGAAACTTTTGCATTTCATTCATCTCAATGACTCAGATTAAATGTCATGAGCACAAATAAAAATATTTGTCTGTAGCTGGCTGTTCTAAGAGTTACTGAGTCAGGCTTCATGCTTTCTAACCAGCTAGTACTTCCCTATCCAGCTTCGTATTAAATATTGGGAGGCATGTGGGGATGATCTAAAGGCAGGAGGAACAATCTTCTTCAACTTGTCAACCTTAAGGGTAAAGCTGCACATAGGAATTTTGAAAAACTGAGAGTCAAATCCATGTTTCTGCTTTGATTCAGGCAAGGGGAGAAGTCCTCTGTCCATCACAGACAATATAGCCTCAGAAGATGTGCAGGTAACAATTTTTCCCCCTGCTCTCTCGTGGCACAAGGCTGGAATTGGATTCTGCCTATGCACTAGTATACAAAAATACCTTGTCAGAAGTGATCAAAATTAGATCAAGTTCTTGGTCTGTAGGGGTGACATGTGAAATTTCCAGTGAAATAACTCATATATCATGCAGTGAGATACGCCTGCATACGTT
This sequence comes from Chloroceryle aenea, assembly GCA_013399075.1. Classification (NCBI taxonomy): domain Eukaryota; kingdom Metazoa; phylum Chordata; class Aves; order Coraciiformes; family Cerylidae; genus Chloroceryle; species Chloroceryle aenea. The sequence goes on along the minus strand of VWZY01000996.1, from coordinate 114,571 downwards.
CTTGTGTATAGTGCGAACACCCACTGATCTGCTTTTATTGCCTGCTTTTCTCCAGTTGAGATTCTGTGAAATCTCACTCAGAGGGGGGCAGATTTTATGGCTGGATTTTATTTTACTACTTCTGCTTGTGCATTTGCTCTCTATATTTTTGAACATCCTATGTATATCTATGTATGGTGTTAGAAAGTTGGGAATAAATTTACAGTGAATGTTGAAGAAACCGTCTCAGTGCAGCACTTTCCTTCAGGAAGGTTTTCCGGTCATGTATTTGCTTTTATGAAAAAAATTGGGGTTAGGTTTTAGGTTGAAATACTTATAGAGAATATTCTGGTACCAATTTGTCTTGCACTTGCTGTTGATTTTAAGCGGTGGTAAACAAAACGGTAGTGCCATACACAGCACAGCAGCAACTCCAGCCATACACATTCACTCTTTTAAGACATTCCACCAAGAAGAGATATTCTTTTTTTTTCCATTGCTCTTTTTTCATTTCTGTGGTTTTTAGTCCACTCTTTGTTCTGAAAATGTGGGGTGTGGTATGTTTCAATTCCTTTGCTCCCTGGAAATGTTAAAGCCATTTGCTCTTAAAACTGATCCCTGCTTGGAGTGTTTCATTACTGATGCAATCTCGAGGTGAGCATTATAAAGTGAAGTATTATTCTTAATCTCAGTGCAAAGCTGTATGGAGTCAAACTGCAGGCAGCCGATGTCAGAATCGCCTTTTCTGAAGGATTTTTTTATTGTTTTAATTTGTTGGGGGTTTTTTTAGTGTGACGGTAAAGGGCATTTATGGCTGTGCTTGCTGATCTTGAAGCCTGGGACTTAACTAGTAAAACGATAGAAGACTATGACCTTGCAAAGAACAAGAGGGATAAAATCTACATGTGCTTTGGGAATAATGGAAATGAGGCACAGTCCAAATGAATGAGACCTTTAAAGGTTGCCTTTCTCTTCAGAAAGTTTTTCGATACAGTATGAAGCATCTAACAAACCCTTATGAAAAGACAATTACAGTACTACCCATAGGGTTCAGAATTCAAGGTGTTCGGACTGGCGGCAGTTTGACAGCCATAGAAACCATTTTCCATTTAATCTATTTAATGAGAATGAAAGCGTGTTTTCTTGCTCTTAGTATGTAGAATATTTAGGCATTAATTTGGTTTTGTACTGTTTTCACTGCTGAGATTTGAACATATTGTGGAAAAATAATTATCTTAGCCTAGACTATACTTATGAAGTATTGATTTGCCTTTTCCAGTTAGAGAAAATTGTACCTTTTTTTCCCTCTTAAAATGAATTTATTTCTTCAGAGGAGTTAGACTGGAAAATGCTGCATGAAAAGCTGGTGTTTAGAAAAACACAGGGTGTATAGAGTGGATTTTTTTAAATTAATTTGAAATAGTTTGGGCAGCCTTCTTTCACAATGACCTCTGGTAATGTATTAGTCCCCAAAGAAATTACACAGTGCATCCTCAGGTTGGGGAGTGACAATGTGCAGAGCAGACAGACATTGAAGTCCTGCTCTGGAGAAAGGCAATTCAATGGTTTCCCTTTGGTAGTTTAGTCACTACGAGAAGATGTCCTTCATGACCAAGGTAGCAATGAGGCTTCCGTGAAGAATCAACATTTCTTACACTTAGTTACGTACTTTACCCTGCTGGTGCAGCAGTCTCCTGCTTTTTAGGCAGTGGTCTTATCCCTGATTTTCAATATGTTTAAAGCTTCTTCCTCTGTCCCTGCCTTCATGTAATGGAACTGGTTTTTTAATTTGTTTCATTCTAGAGTTGCTGGTTTGGGAAAAGGGGAAGAAGAGTGCAGTGGGAAGGAGGTTGGCTGGTTTGGTACATGGGTTTGTTTTGGTGTAGTTGTGGGGTTTTTTTGTGTGTGTTTTTTTTTTTTTT